>CANTUT010001238.1:262500-385000 GCA_947687605.1 Reutealis trisperma
GAATTGCATTTAAAACTTCCTTAGGAACTACACCTATAGGTTGGTTGATGGAAATGCTTGTCATCTACCTGTTGAAATTGAACATAGAGCATATTAGGCTATTAAACATATTAACCTTGATTTAGCTCTTACAAGCCAAAAGAGAAATTTGCAGGTTAATGATATGGATGAATAGAGATTGATAACTTATGATAATGCTCAGATGTATAAGGAGAGAATTAAGCAATGGCATGATGCTCACATAAAGTAAAGTCGGGAGTTTGATGCTAGAGATTAGGTTTTATTATACAACTCTCAGCTTAAACTCTTTCCTGGTAAGTTGAAATCTAGATGGCAAGGACTGTTTGTAGTAAAACAAGTCTTTCCCTATAGAGCTGTAGAGCTTACTCATCCTGAAAAGGGTGATTTTAAAGTGAATGGGCAAAGATTAAAACTTTATTTTGGGGGTAAGGTGGATAATGCTAAGGAGATACTTCATCTTCAAGCTTTGAAATAAGAAATCATTCTTGATCGTCCAGCTAATATAATGTTAAAGAAGAACTTAATAGAAGGCAACCCATTGTTGGTTTAATTTTGTTTGCTTTTCCTTTTTTTTTAGTTAATTTAATCTTTGGCTAAGTATTATTTTTACAGTTATACATAAAAAAAAATCGAGAAAATGATTAAGTACCTAGGAGAAAATCTTTATAAATCTACTTTGCTTTGACTCTTGTTGCTATGGAATCATTTGCATAAATCATTAACTATGTAGTTTAGACTCAAGAATTTGATATGAAGATTTCTTGATATGACTAAAATGTTTGAGAATTGATATTTGATTGAAGATTTCAAGTTTTTGTGATGAGTGAGTTATTGTCCATTTTGATTATTGTTTTGAAGTTGAAAGAGGAAATTTTATTTCAAATTGCTATCTTGATTTAATTTGCTTGAGGACAAGCAAATGCTCAAGTGTGAGGGGATTTGATAAGTGCATATTTGACTATATTTTATCTCTTGTTCTTACTTGGTTTTATCATTAAATTGAGTTTAATTTGTTTTTAAGTGGTCTATTAGAGTATTTTGAGTGTTTTAGCTGATTTGGAGGTCACGAAACAATTTGTCTAGAAATTACAAAGCTAAGGAGCGAATTTGGTGAATTTTGGGCAAGGAGTTAAAGACATAACAGGCAACATGCCCAGCAGCACAGGCATGTAGCAGGGCATGTTAAGCCATTTTGCCTATGTACCTAGGTGTGTTGCAATCCATGTTAAAGAGCTGATTTTAGTAAAGGAGATAGATGCCTATGCACCCAGAAACACTAGCATGTACTAGACCATGTAGATGAAAAATTACACCTTTAAAAGATGATTCAAAGAGAAAAAAAAAAAAAAAAAGAGAGTTTAATCTTTTTAGAGAGTTTTACTTCAAAAGAACATTTTGAGAAGAAAGGAAGAGTTCACAGCCAAAATCAAGAAGGAAGAATGAGATTAGAGTGGATTCAAAGTGGGTGATTCAAGATCAAAGAAAAGATTTTTAAGAACTTTTCTATGGATTGTTTGATTGATTATCTCTTTTTTCTTTTTCATTATTCTTCCAATTTACCATGAACTAAACTCTTTTTATCTAAATGGGATGAACCCTAGTTCTTATTGTATGGATTAAATTATTGGATTTTAATCAAACCATCCCTGGTTGAGTTATATTCATGATTTATATTGATAAATTATGATTAACAATTGCTAGCTTGTTGATTTGATATCTGATTTCTTATTGAGGAGTAGAGATACCCTTGATTTGATTTGATCACTCATGAATATTAGGGATTGCTTGGGACTCTAGAGATGGTTTACAAAAATGTTTGGCATTTTTAAATCCTTGATCTTAATGCTTTGCCTAACCTATTGAATAAGAAGAGATTCTATTTAATTTGCATAGGAAAAAGGGGATTAATTCACTTGAGAAAGGTTTAATTTTACTTTTTGGATTGTCAAATTGATTCATTATTTGATTTGATTGATTCTGTATTCTACGAAATACATGAGGAGCTAGGGGGAGTTTCTATCTAAATAATCTATTCATTGATTCTTTTCTATTGATTTGGTTTATTTTTTGCATTTACTTAATTTAGTTTAATCATTAATTTATTTTAATTCTAGCTTCCTTGAAATTTGATTCACTAGACAATAGTTAACATTTGAGCTAATGCTTATATAGTTTCCTTGAGGGATCGACCTCTTTTGTGCTATACTACCTAAACGATAGGAACACTTACCTGTAACTAGGGTACAATAGACTTAGAGTTTATTTAACTTGGTGGAAGTATAAATACATACCATCACTAACGCTCAACTCTTGAGTAATTAAGGCTCTTATGATAACCACAAAGAAAATAATTAAAGAATAAGGCTTTGAGAAATAAGAGTTTAGCTATATAAAAAGTTGTTAAATCTTGATGAAGATCTTTAGAGGGGGTATTTATAGTTTTCATCCACCAAGGACTCTTATAATTAATGCCATACCCAAATCTTTTGTAACAGCCATAAAATATGCATTAAATGCATTGCTAGAGTAGTTTTATGGTCACTAAGCCTTGGTCACAATCGCGAACTCCTTTATGCAGTTGCTACTTCCATTTCATGGTTGTGATCTTCGAATGTGTCAAATGGCTAATTGATAATGGCACAATTCTATTAACTGATCAACTATCCATTAGAACTACTCTCTAACTTATGAATGTTGCAGTCGTGAGTGTGAAATGTTTTGTGTCTTTTGTCAAATCCACTTCTTTTGCCTTTAATTAATTTTTGGTCATGATAAAATGAGTCCTTGTTGTGATTCTTGATTTGAGGTCGCAATATATAATAGTGCCCATGAATTAAAGGTCCATTTTATGACTTGATGAATTTTCAAGATCTTTTGATATGATACTTTTCCAAAATATTTTTCCCACAAAAACAACACTTAAAACACATATTAGATCACTTTAATTTGATTGTCATAATCAAAATAGAGATTGACTAAATTGTGAACTAACTTAGGCTAACAATCTCCCCTTTTTGATTTTGACAATCAAATTGAACTTAGAGAAAGCATTTGTTATTTTTAAAGAAACTCCCCCCTCAATTAGTAATTCCTTTAAGAAATATTGTGTTTAATTAATTTCTCTCTCCCTTTGTAATTTTAACAAACTAAATTTCAATTATGGCAATTTAATTTGCAAATTCTTTACTTTAAAAAGTTCTTTTCTCCTCTTTTGGCAAGATCAAAAAGAGAGATATACATAAGCATAAACATAAAAGAAATCATAAACATAGAAAGAGAAGAGGCAAATAAGCAACATAAATAACACAAACTCATTTGAGAAAGTAATTTTTCATTCATAAAAGAAAAACAAAGTATATATATGATCATTTGCATTAAGTGCCAAGAATGAATGCATGATAAAGGAAAAAAGAAAAATTTTAAAATTAAAAAGAATAAACAAAGAAATAGAGAAAATAAAGCCAAAGGAGAAGGTCAAATCATAAGGTTCTATATTTTGTTTACTTTCCTCACTTGACTCTCAATCCTACAAATGGCATTGAGGAAGCCTTATCTTCCCTTGAATATCATAAATTTCATAGTGAAGGTGGTCTAAGAGGCTCAACTTTTTCATAATTCTGGCAAACATTTGATTCATATTAGAAATGGATTAGGAGGAGGTAAGAGCAATAGGAGCTTGTGGTTGGGCTTCTTAGAGTTGTTTTTCATCTTCTTCTTACATTTCTTATCTACTCTCCATTAGTGCCACTCTTAGTCTTTTTCTTTCCCTTTTGTAGACACCCTTTTTGCCAAAAAGGTACTCATACTCACCATTCTTCTCCCTAATGGTCTTAGAATGGATCATGTATTGTGTATCAATCATGCTTCAAGTTCTTTTAAGGCAATTTTTAAAGAGGGCTTTATTTTGGGGTGTCAATGCACCAAAATGTTTGTCGATAATAGTGATTTAAGAAGAAAAAAAGTATAGTCCATTTAGATGTTTTGGCTAGGTGGAGGAATTAGTCTATAAGAAATCTGGCAGTTTGCATTCATTTGCCTTTAATCAGACGATAGAGAAAGAAAAGATCCTTTTGGGAAGCCTTCTCATTACCATCCATTCTTGCATTGATAAAGAGGGTGAAAATACAATGGAGAACCCAAATGGCAAGAGTTTTTATGTTTTTGGCAGGAGAGGTCTTAGATCAAACCTTCATTTAATGGAAATTTTGGTCTAAAAGGGAATGAGGCCTATGTCCAAGTCATGGATTCTATAAGCTCCTCTGGTTTGGAATCTAAAAATTTTTGCTACCTCATTCAACCCATATAACTTATAAAGCGAAAGTTGATCTCATAATGTCCAAGAGTGGTAATTAGCTTTTTGTGAACAACTAAGGTGGCTAGGAACTCTTTAGTGAGTTCCTCATACCTATCTTCATCTAAAAAGATAAATTTCTCCCATTATAAGTTATTAAGGTAGGCCATAGTGTTATCTTCAATCCCAGTGCCTTTAAACTCACCATATTTGGGATTTTATTGGGAAGGATAGGTTTGTCTTATAATTTGGTGTAATTTTGTTATTCTTTTAAGGTAACACCTCTCATTAGTTCAAGGGGTGATGGTTGGGCTTGGAAGGTTTGGGGTTCCTTTCTTTTTCTAGAGGGTCTTCTTGATGCTGTTGAAGAATAGAGACAAGAAATAAACAAAGGAAAAGGAAAATATGAAGAGAAAGAAAGAGAATATGAGAGATTAAAGAGTAAAAATGTGTATAAATGCTTTAGGAAGAGCGAGAGTTTTGTAAAATGAATTTATGAGGTAATGGGGGTTTTTATAGGCTCAAAATTAGTAAAAAATGGTCAAAAAATGGCTAGTTTTGAAAACCTAGTCATTTTACAGTGGTTAGTTTTTTTTGTTAGTGTTAGAAATTGTGTCTACAAAAATGAGTCGTAACTATAGATTTTGAATTTTTCAAAACTCGCATCCTCACATCCATACTATGATAGCAATTTACAAAATTAACAAATGGGAAAAAATTTTCAAATATTGCAACTATGAAAGCATATTGCAACTGCGATTTAGAGGTTCTTCAGAACTTTTAAAGGTAAATAAGAAAACTTTCATTCAATGCAAACTGGCACTCAAGTTGCAAGATCAAAATATATTTAAATGACTAACTTAATCACATAAATATCAAAGATTAATGTGAATCTGAGTCAATCAAGTTTTTAGCATAATCAATAGGTCACAAATAACAATGAAACATTCAATAGTTGTATAAAGTCAATCAAATAAACTTACCAAGACAAGAGTCACCTTAATTCAAGATTAAAATGTAGAATTGATATGTCAAAGATGAAATGCATCAAGATGAAAATGCAAAGAAAATATTTTATGCAAGAAAAAGTTTATGGCAAAGAGCTCCTATCAAGCATCCTAAGCTCCCTTCTAATAAAGTTCATTAAGATATTTTATGAAAATATCAGCTAATTGGTTTGTTGTATCAATACAACATCACTATTTTGCATATGATCTATTAAAAAATGATGCCTAATATTGTGAACCCTTAATTTTACACCCTCATCATCCAGCCACACCTTATCATCTGCTGAGTTTAACGCACTATGTGGAGCTGTTGAAGGCATTCCCGCTAGCCGGTTAGCAAGCGGGAGTTTGGGGGTAGCGCCTCTTGAAAGAAAATTTTTTTAGCTTTCAATTACATTGCTACTGAATTCTAAATTTCCTAAACACAAAACTAACCAACTTCCAAAAAAAAAAAAGCACAAAAAACAAAAGCCTGATGTGGATTTGTACCTATCGTGCCAGTCTGATGTGGATTCGTGTAGATTTGACATGGATCTTTGCCCTCTAACACGGATCTGCACCCCCTTCTACTTAGAGCCACATTTTTGTATAGATTTTTGCCCCAAAAATGACAAAATTGCCCCTTTCAGCCCAATTTTTAACCCTTTTTCAGCCCTATCCTTTTGGTCTTTTCACTTTTTCAATTCCTAAACTACCCTCACCCACTTTTCCTATAAATCAAGTTAATCCTTTTTTTTTTTAAATCCATCCTTCATCCAAACTAATTAATTAATTATTTTAATAAATTAATCCATCCATCCTTTTCATCACATTAAATAGTTAATTAATCATTTAAATTAATTAATTATTCTCTCAATCAATCAAATCACCTAGTCTTTGATAAAATGGAATTTCGGTCCGGTAAAACCCTCCACTCACTAAAAGCAAAGGTATCAGCCTTTTCCTCTCTCTCACAAACACAAATCAAATCAATCAACCCCTAAACTACTCCACTTAATCATGAAATGAACTACATGAGTTTTGATCCCTATTCAATGGGGTACGTAGGCACGTTTGGAATCTAAATCCAAACCTCAAATCCAAATCCTAATCAATCTTCTTTCCCCCCTTTTAATTAATTTATGTAATTAGTTTAACTTGTGGATGCTTTACTTTTTTCCATGCTCATATATTAATCATAATATTATAATTTTCATATAATATTTGTTATCCATGACATTAATTTTCAAAGTCAAATTAAACTTAAGAGCTAAGTTTAGATTATTTAACCAAAAACCTAGTTCCCAAGCTTAACTTGGTTCGAAGACTAGTGATTTTTATCCTTGGGTAAATTAATTACAAAATTAATGAATTGGAGTCAATTTGAGTTTTTTCCTCATAGCTGGCGACTTTGCTGGGGATTGATTGCCATATTTTTTAAAATAAAAAGGAAAAATAAGAGGATTACTATTTGGTTAAGGAAAATTTTCTCCAAAATAATTTCCATTTGACTCGTTAAGTATAATTTAACTTTTATGCATCACTTTATATAATAAAGGCTCTTTGCCTAGCCTTAGCTTTAGGAAAATTTTTGGATGGTGAGTACCATTGGCTCGACAACTCTCTTTGAGTATGTTGGGAGATAGTGAAAGAATTCCACCTTGCCATAAATCCCTGATCATTTCAATGGTGTAATGAGTAATAAATACTGTTGGACCCACGTGAGGCTCTTTGCCTCACATGTGGTTAGGTATATCGATGCTGTAGTGGGATGGAAACCTTTAATCAAGCTAGCCTTCATCCTTGTGTATGTAGTTGCCCTAGCATTGACTATAGGTTCCATGTATCGTAATAATGGAGACACTTATACATATGCTCATGAAACCTTTTTGGTATGCATCATAACATTGCCATGCATACATAACATGAGAAACTTGATAAGGTAAACCACAAAACCCTAAATTGGTGGTCTGTGACCCTAAAATACCTTAGACACTCACCCTATCAACATGTAAACCCAATGACCAACCATGTGGAAAGAATACTTTTCCTGACACATGTTCTTTTTTTTCTTCACAATTCTATATTCTTACCCATTTTTCAGTTTTCTATTTTCAAGGTACCAATGGCCAACACCTTTAACTCTTTCAACCAAGGCACGATGAGCATTATTTTTGCCAAGCTATGCTCACCACCACTCTTAAGACCTAAGCCGACACTTTCACATATACTCTTAATGCCCAGTCCACCACTTTCACTAATGCTCTCAACTCTCAATGCCAATCCATCATTAATGACGTCAAGGAAATGACCAATGCTACCATTGCTCCTCCCCTTACTTAGCCTGCTTCCACTCAAGCTAGAATTGGTCATGCCCCCATTTTCACTCCTCCTATTATAGATCTCACTAATAAAGGGAAGGCATCAGAAACTTCAACCCCTGTAGCTTTGGATCTGAATGCCACTGCCCCTACTCCCATAATGAATCCTTTTCAAAGTGGAGATTTCTCTATCTTTCCTAAAATTAAAAAACTGATGGAGAAATTTGAGGTTATAGAAGAAACACTTAAGAGCATCAAAAAGCATGAAGACATGATAGATGTCGACTCTTTAACTCTTTTCCTAAATGCATGGGTTCCACCTAAATTCAAATGCCAATTATGGACAAGTTTAATGGCAGCACATGCCCTAAGACTCACTTTAAGATGTATATGAGTGCTTTGAGACCCTTTAGTATGGATGATGAAGTCCTTACTAAGTTATTCCAACAGTCTATAATTGAAGCTACTGTTAAGTGGTTACTACATCTCAACTAGAATCATAAGAAGATTTAGGATGACATATGTAATGCATTTGTCAAGCAATACCACTATAACATCAAGGTGGATATCACCTGTCGAGATTTAGAAACCACTAAACAAGGGCAAAGAGAATCCTTCACTGCTTTCCTTACAAGGTGGAGGACAAAAGTAGCATAAATGGTAAATTGCCCATATGAAGTATAGCAAATTGACATCATCGTCAAGAACCTCCTCCCCCAGTCTCAAAAGCATATGCAAATGTAGTACATCCCTATCTTTAAAACTCTCATTGCCACTACCACCAAGATCGAGGATTTGATCCAATCAAGATAAATCAAGGATCAGTCCTCTAGCTTGAAGTATCTAACTACACCACTAATACCACCTAAAGAGAGGGTGAGGTCAATATTGTCTCTTATCACCAACAGATGAAGTTAGTGAAGGAATGGTGGAGACAAATGCAGCAGAAGGAATGTGGTGAGGTGAAATTTCAAAAATTTTAAAATTTCACTTAACCCAATTTTAGTCCAAAATCCATTCAAGTAATCAATTAATTTATGTGTAAAACACATATGCATATAAAGAAGAAGGAGAGCAATCATATTACCTCTTGTAGGTTCCTTTTTTCTTTAACAAAGAGCTTCCCAAGTGTGAAGCCTTTAGATCATCCACACCTAGCTCACCTCTAAGTCTCCTCATGATTTCTTTGGTATTCATGAATCCTTTCTTAGTTACCCAATTTGATTCAAGATTTCCCTCAAAAATCTATAGGAAGTTTAAGGTTTCTCTTTGGTTTGTTTTGGACTAAACACATTTTTCAATTTGCAAGCATTTGTTCTTTCATAAAGAATAAAGAAGAGAATTGAAGATCAAAAGAAAATTGAAGAAATATTTTCTTCCTTTTCTCTCTCTCTCTCAACTTCTCTCTCTAAACTTCAAATGGAAAATGGTATTCAAAAACTTATGAAGAAAAATGAACATAAAACCTTTTTATACTTCTTTTCCTTCAAGACTTAACTCTTAAGTCTTTTCAAAGACTTAATTACCCTTTTAGCTCTTCATTTGGTGGATGGGCAAAGTTGACTTTGCTTCCTCAAATGGTGAGATGACCATTTTATCCTTTAGGGGTAAAATGGACATTTCCACTAGCCAAAAGATGTAATTATAATTTTAACCTTAGTAGAAAATTCTCTAACCCCTAAACCCATTATAAAGGCTCATGAATAGTGAATTTTCTCTAACCCCTAAATTACCTCTTAACCATATCACATATAGACTTAGGCCACATCTCATATGTTAAGGATTTTCACTAAGCTTAAAATTATGTCTTTGATTTAGTCTAAATCAATTTTTAATTTAATCTTTCTCATTTGCATCATATATAAAATAAGATTTAATTGAATAGAAACCTTCATAAATTAAACATCAGGACATGCTATGGTCCTTGTAAATTTAATTACATGTTTAATCATTTTACCACTAATCAATTAATTAAATACTTTAATTAATTATTATGGTAAAACTTTTACACTTAGAAGGTGATCACCATTGGGTGTGTGACTTTTTAAGTTCATGTCTAATTATCAATGGGAATGAGAAAACATTTTTCTCTACTAATGTGAAATCCCCACTTCACACTTAGTCTCGTAAATCATGAGGGACAACTATCATTCCATATCATTACTACCTAATTAGAAATGAATGTTTATAGCTAAGAACTTTAAACATCACATGGACCATCGATTATAAATTATCATGCACTAGAACCCCTTCATTAAAGATCCTAATCTCGGCTAGGGTAATGGTTTATGTCAAACCCTAATTTGCCTCGATTCTATGTCCTTATCTTGGTTCTAATTCTTGATGAAATTAGATTCCCACTAGAAATTCTTTCTAGTGAATCTTACTGTTTTGGCCAAGAACTTAAGTTTCAAGAATAACCAAACAACATAGGATCTTAACCTCATTTACTCGAGGTAATGAATTCTATCTTGGCCTTCACTTACCTTCATACATAACCAATTAGAACCATCACATGCCATATATCCATACATGAATAGTACATTTATGTAAGCAGTAATAAATCCTAACTTCTTATATATGAGATATAGTATTCCTTAAGTCAAAGGATTATATGCATTATTGATGTGAGCAAATTGTTATACCCTAGACCTTATGACTAAATATAGGATGAGCAAGGGGTCGAACACTGGGAAAAATGCTGAATTTATTATTAACCGAACAAATAATAAGATGAATAGGCAAAGAATAATTGGAGTTTGAGTAACTAATTAACTACTATTTTAACTACCAATCTCTAAATTCTAAATAATTCAAAGTTATTAAACCGGTTAGAATTACAAATTAAATTTAAATTAATGAACTTCTAATATGTATATAAGATTATGAATGTGTTGATTGGAGAATTAACTTGAAATCTTTGAAAGCTTATCTCTAAGTCAATTAAAGGTATTTTTGAATAGATTTACACGCATTCTCATGTCAATGTAAATGTAAACAAAAACCATGAAATTCAATGTTAATTCTTTTTACCCCTTTAGAAATAGATTCTAATTAATCTTTTAACTTAAGTGACATCAATTACTTTTCCATTAAGAATTCCAATTCTCATTACAAATTCTTAACTAACATATTACATATGGTGATCAAGCATACATAACAACTATTAAGAACTTAATTGAAGCCAAATCAATCATTCATTAACAAAATATTAAAATGATGTTCATAGACTAAATTTACATTGCAATTCTAACCACAAGTACTTTAGCCTTGATGCATTGTTAGATAAAAAAGAAGATTAAACATTCAATCATCAAAGAAATAAAATAGATTAAGTAAAGAAAAAGTTATAGAAATCTTTTACTAGCCCTTCTCAAGATTAGAAGCCTTGATACAAGAATAGTTTCCCAAAGTGTTGTACTTAAAAGTGCTAAAATTTGTAAGATCTCTCTTTTTCTTCTTAATACAATACTCTCTACTTGTATTTTGATTTTCTAGATGTCTTTTACAGAAGAAACTTCCATTATTTAAAGGTTTAGAACAGTTAAAAGTCATAACATTTCATAAAGAAATGCAATACTTCATGAAAGGACACCTAATAACTGCTCTAGAAACTTCAAGGGCATTTTGGTTAATCCATATGTTAAAATTAGACTTTGAGGTCTTCATGAAAGTTATAGGCTTTTTTATCAAATTTCCATAGCCTCTTGAATCATTTCAATCCGAGTTGTGTAGAGGAAGTTATGATTGAAACATTGCAGACTATTTGTGAAGGATCCTATCTTTTGGTGTGTGCCGACTCGGCACCAACTCATCCTCCACTCAACAACTCGGCACAGTAGCCATTGGTGTCGACTCGGCACCAACTGAGTTGAAGGATGCTGACTCAGCACCAGTATTTTTCAAACTTTGCTTTCTCTTTTTATACTTGGCTCTTCTAGGAACCTCCAATTCGTCCCTTAACCTATTAAAACTTTATAAAATACTCTCAAAACCATCAGGTTAAGGAGAAATCTTTGAGAAAATGTTAGTAGAATAAATATTAAGGAAATACACACAAAATGCATTAAAATATACTAAACATATACCTAAAAAGCAACTAAAATGCACTTGAAATAATCACTAAATCCACACCATTTTACATCACATCAAACTCCCCCACACTTAGAGTTTGCTTGTCCTCTAGCAATTTTATAAATTGAAAGGAAAAATATAATCATAAAGATTACTCCTTCTTACTCAAATGTTAAAGCACTAATAAGGGTCATCACTCCTTAAAGAAAAGAAACAAGGAAGAAGAGTTTTATAAAACAACTCCACAAGCCTAGAAAAAAGTTTGACACAACTAATATAAGTAATAAGGTGATTGTTTGTCAAAAAATTATAAAGAGAATTTATCAAGTTCATTCAATTGATTACCAAACTCAAGTAAAAAAGGGAACTATTCAAACAATTGAGGAAAAAAATGAAAGCATACATACCCATAATCAATCTCAAGGCATTTTTGGAAAATTTGTCTCTCTTTTCTTTTCTTTCTCCTTTTTTTTTTAAATGACAAAAGTGAATATTTCCGAACGAACATATTTAAGGAGCATACTTAAACATGCATGACTTACTCATTCACTTCCACCATGTATAGATATTATTTCATATATAAATTCCTTTCCGAACGAATACAATTGATGAGCAAACACAAATGTACACGACTTCCTCAGAACCTATTTATCATTTTATTTTATTTTTATTTTTATTTTTATTTATTCCTCATCCTTTATTGACTAATCATAGGTATGCATTAACTTTAATTTCCTCTAAACTAAAAAATAAAATCCCTTAAAACTTAAGCAAGCATTCATTAGTCCAAATTAATTAAAACTTCTTAAGATATAAATAAAGACAAACAAATCACCCTCAAGCCTATACAAGAAGTTCATGTATTTAACTAAGGTAAGGGAAGTTGATCATAAATCAATTCTTAAATGTTTCTAACCCTTAATGTTATAATGAACCAAACTAGAACTATATCATATAAAATTAGAAGGAGTTCTTCAAAAATTTCAAGATATTTTGAGGTGATGCATCATAGCATAGATCATGAACACTAAATCCTATAAACTTATAAAATAGGGAAAATAAAAAAACTAAACAAGATATAACCTCCCCCACACTTAGAGTACACATTGCCCCCAATGTGTCCCAAAAAGAAGAAAACACAGAAAAATAGGCAACATATATTAAAGAAAAATAGGGAAAGGTTAGAAATGCTTATCTTTCAATCCACTTATGGTGAAGGGGGTGGAGAATCAAATTGATATCCACTGCTAGCAAAAAATTGATCCATCTTGTAGGCTAGTCTTCGTTGTTGCCTCTCCATTTATTGTTGCCTAGCATCCATGTGTCCCAATTGTGTATTCATAGCTTGTTAATTTTGAAGGATTTGTTGCCAAATAGCCATGTCGGGGGACACATGAGAACTTCCTCTACCGATTTCAATAGGAGTAGATGTACCATCAATATTAACACCTTGTTCATCACTTTGATCTTCACCTTGATCTTCATGTTCACCCTCTTCGCTACTCTCTTTGCTTTTCTCAACTCCTACCCAACATGATCTATCTTTTGCATGTCTTAAATTAAAGTTAAGATAAATAACCTCACCTTTTATGAAAGCAGATTTAGTAAGGCGAACCATACTCACCATTCTCATGGAATCCAAAGAAGCTTGTGAAATTTTAAGAGCATTAGCAATAGAAGTAATAATATAACCATGAGTCAAAGGACCACTTTTATTATTAGCACATTCAAGTAACTTATTAAAAATCCAATAAGTCCAACAAATTTGCTTTTTCATGCTAATACACCACATCAAATAAATTTCTTAGATAGAGACTTTATCTCCTTCTGATTTACCAAACATAGGACATGCAAGAATTTTATGCAAAAGCCACAATTTATGATCTTTAATGAACATGGCATGGCCTTTCCTAGGATCAAATTGAGGTAAATCAGTTAATTCGTTCCAATATTCACTAACATGCCAATCACGAGGGATTTCACAAACTCCATCCTTAGAAAAACCAAACACTTTTTTCATGAAATTATAAGTCAATTGATATGGGTTTCCTAGCATACAAAAGTCTAACACATGAGGATCATTATCATTCAATTTCAAAGTGCAATAAAATTCTTGTGTTAGTTGCACATAAGTGTCCTTTTCTAAAGAAACCAAAGTTTTAAGACTTATTTGTTTAAGAAATTTCTGCAAAATTTCATCAAAACCCATTTTACTAACAATATCAAGAGGAAGAAACCTAGAACCCACAACATTTCTTTTAAGACATTTTTCATACCTTTGTCCTTCCCATTTGTGAAAAATTGGAAATGGTGCTCTATATTGTGGTGCAATATCCAGAACTTCTTCCTCCACTTGTACAACTTCCTTTCCCCTTAAAGATGAGGATGGATTTGTTTTTGATCTACCCATCTTGTAAAGCAATTTTTGAAAGATAAAAGGAATGGGTTTTGGTTAAGAAAGATGGAAGAAAACTAAAATTTGGAGAAGATGAGAAGTGAGAGAGAAACGTGAGAGAGAGGGAGATGAAGAAAGAGTTAAATAAAAATAGAAAAAAAAAAAGAAAAGAATGCAGAATTTTAACAAAAGAAAAACTAACTATAAAGAGATAAAGTTGTGTAGTCTTTTTATGTCCCTTCCCAAGAGACACTAAGGAATATATGCTCTTTCATAGTGATGTTTGAGTTTGAAAAACAACAAAATTGAAGTCAAATGATCTAGCAATTGGAAAGATTCAAAATCTAAATTTTTGGGACGTGTTCCATGTGTGCTGACTCGGCACGAGTTTAGTTGACGGGTGTAACTCGGCACAGTAGGTATTGGTGCCGACTCAGCACCAATGAATTTCTGTGTTAACCCCCTTTTTTTATTTATTTGTTTAATTTTAATTTCTATGAAAAACAAAAGAAAAATTATGAAAACTATAAAAAATAAACTAAATGTGTAAGTATCATACCTTGCTAAATCTAAAATCTATAGTTTGATCATACCTTAATTCCAAGTTAAGATTGGGAGTGTAGGGTATGAATCTTCTTCGTTCCTTAATTGTCAATAGCATCAAATTCTTCTCCCCAACCCGATGGCTCAATGGATTCAATAGGAATGCTTGAACTAGGTGGTGGTGAAAACTTTACCTTACAATCATATTTACCCAAAGGTTCACCAAGTAGTCCCCAAACCTCTAATTGTGAAGTATTTTCATTACCCATCTGATCACCAACAACATAAGATTTCAAACGCTAACCATTGACCTTAAAAATTTCCCCTTTTGAATTTTCAATGTCAACCACACCATGAGGATAAACCTTGATGATTTTAAAAGGACCCGACCACCTTGATTTTAACTTACCGGGAAAGAGTTTAAGCTTTGAATTGTATAATAAAACAAGTTGTCCTTCATGAAAGTCCTTATGATGAATATGCTTGTCATGCCATTGCTTGGTTCTATCTTTATAAATCTTAGCATTCTCATAAGCATTCATCCTCAACTCTTCCAATTCATTCAATTAAAGAAGCCTCTTTTGTCCTGCTTTCTTGAAATCAAAGTTCAAGGCCTTCGTTGCCCAATAAACCTTATATTGTAATTCCACTGGCAAATGACAAAATTTCCCATAAATCAATTGGTAAGGTGTAAGATCAATGGGAGTCTTGAAAGCTATCCTATAAGCCCATAAGGCATCACTAAGTTTTAATGCGCAATCCTTTCTTGAAGAAGAAACCGTTTTTTCCAAAATCCACTTGAGTTCTCTATTACTATCCTCTACTTGACCACTAGTTTGAGGGTGATATGGAGTTGCAATTTTATGAGTCACCCCATAGTTTTTCAATAATGATTCAATTATGTAGTTACAAAAATGAGATCCCCCATCACTAATTAGAGCCCTTGGGGTACCAAACCTTGGGAATATAGTCTTCCTAAGCATTTTCTTTACTACCTTGGCATCATTAGTGATAGATGGAATTGCTTCCACCCATTTCGAAACATAATCTACCATTATAAGAATATATTTGTTACCAAGAGAGCTTGGAAAAGGTCCCATAAAGTCTATACTCCATACATAAAAAATTTCTACTTCTAAGATATCATTCATAGGCATTTCATGTTTCTTAGTGATTTTTCCCGTTCTTTGGCATCTATCACATGCAAGAACAAAATTTCTAGCATCTTTAAATAATGAAGGCCACCAAAAACCACATTTAAGTACCTTAGATGCTGTCCTAGATGCACCAAAGTGTCCACCAACCTCTATAGAATGGCAATGTTTCAAAATATCTTGAACTTCATCTTGAGGAACACATCTTCTCATCAATCCATCACCACATCTTTTATACAAGAGTGGCTTTTCCTAATAATAGAACTTGGCATCATATAAAAACTTCTTTTTCTTTCTAGGATCCATGTCATAGGGTAAAATTCCACTTACAATATAATTGGCAATGTCGGTGAACTAAGGAATCTCTTTTGTGGCAATTTGGAGAAGTTGTTCACCCGAAAATGTTTCATTGATAGGCACCCCATCATCTTGCTTTCTTAAATCTTCCAAATTGATTCTTGACAAATGATCCGCAACTGAATTCTCACTACCCTTTTTGTCTCTAATTTCCCAATTAAATTCTTGAAGCATCAAAATCCATCTAAGTAACCGAGGCTTGGCATCTTTCTTGCTTAAAAGGTATTTGAGAGCAGCATGATCTGAATAGACAATTACTTTTTGACCAACAAGATATGCTCTAAATTTGTCAAAAGCATATACAATGGCAAGAAGTTCTTTCTCCATTATGGTATAGTTGACTTGGGCATCATCCAAGAGCTTGCTTGCATAATAGATCGCACAAGGTTTACCTTCCTTCCTTTGTCCCAAAACAGCCCCCACAGCGAAGTTACTTGCATCACACATAATTTCGAACGGTGAGTCCCAGTTAGGTAGTTGCAAAATTGGAGCCATTATATGAGCCTTCTTGAGTTTGTCAAAAGCTTCCAAACATGCATTATCAAAGTCAAAAGGTGCTTCCTTTGCTAACAAATTGCACAATGGTTTGGCAACCTTTGAGAAGTCTCGAATAAACCTTCTATAGAACCCCACATGTCCTAAAAAATTCCTCATATCTTTGACACATTTTGGTGGAGGCAATTTGGCTATGACCTCAATCTTGGCTTGATCAACTTCTATGCCTTTATTTGATACATTATGACCCAAGACGATTCCTTCTTGTACCATAAAGTGACATTTCTCCCAATTTAGCACTAGTCCATGCTCTTTACACCTATCAAGCACTTTGGAAAGATTCTCAAGACAATTGGAAAAATTAGTTCCATAAACACTAAAATCATCCATAAAAACTTCTACACAATCATCAATTAGGTCACTAAAAATAGAAAACATGCATCGTTGAAATGTGGCCGGGGCATTACAAAGTCCAAAAGACATTCGCCTAAAAGCAAATGTACCATATGGACATGTAAATGTGGTCTTTGATTGATCATCGGGATGAATAGGTATTTGGTAAAAACCACTTAAACCATCAAGATAACAAAAATAAGAGAAATTTGCTAATATCTTAAGGACTTGATCAATAAAAGGTAAAGGAAAATGGTCTTTCTTTGTTGCTTTATTGAGTTTTCTATAATCAATACACATATGCCATCCTGTGATAGTTCTAGTGGGCACTAAATCATTTGATTCATTTTTAACAACCGTCAAGCCACCCTTTTTGGGGACAACTTGGACAGGGCTAACCCATTTGCTATCACTAATAGAGTATATGATTCCATTATTGAGTAATTTAATTACCTCTTTTCTTACTACTTCTTTAAGTGTAGGAGTAAGCCTCCTTTGACCTTCAATGGAAGGTTTTACATTATCTTCTAAAGAAATTCTATGCATGCATATACTTGGGCTTAAACCTTTCAAGTCATTAATGGAATAACCAATAGCGCCCTTATGATTTAATAAAACATTGCACAATGCTTCAACGTTCTCAATTGGTAAAGAAGAATTAACAATAAAGGGGAAATTAGTATTAGAGTCAAGAAATGCATACCTTAGAGAGGAAGGTAAAGGTTTGAGTACAAGATTTTCATTCTTGTCATCATCTTCTTTTTGCAATGGTTCACTAATAGAGTATATGATTCCATTATTGAGTAATTTAATTACCTCTTTTCTTACTACTTCTTTAAGTGTAGGAGTAAGCCTCCTTTGACCTTCAATGGAAGGTTTTACATTATCTTCTAAAGAAATTCTATGCATGCATATACTTGGGCTTAAACCTTTCAAGTCATTAATGGAATAACCAATAGCGCCCTTATGATTTAATAAAACATTGCACAATGCTTCAACATTCTCAATTGGTAAAGAAGAATTAACAATAAAGGGGAAATTAGTATTAGAGTCAAGAAATGCATACCTTAGAGAGGAAGGTAAAGGTTTGAGTACAAGATTTTCATTCTTGTCATCATCTTCTTTTTGCAATGGTTCAAACCTTGAAGCCCTATGCGGATTAAGATATGGAGTTGCTTCTAGGAGTTTTACACAAGCATTTAACTCTATATTACCATTTTCCTCTTGTGTTAAACAAGTTAACATAGGTTCTTATCCAATGCATTTATGTATTACTTCATTAACACATTCTTCAATTGGGTCAACCAATTCAACCATGCTAATAGTCTCTATTGGTGTATTCTTTATCATCCTAAATACATAAAATACCATAGTTTCATCATTTACCTCTAAAGTGATCTTACCCTTTTTCATATCAATTACTACTCCCACGGTTCTCAAAAATGGTCTTCCCAAAAGAATTGGGATTTCAGGATCCTCTTCCATGTCTAATATAATAAAATCCATAGGAATTACAAATTTTCCAATTTTAGCTAGAACATTCTCTAGTATACCTATTGGATATTTAATTGATTTATCAACCATGGAAAGAGATATATTGGTGGGTTTTAGACCTCCTAAATTAAGTTTCTTGTAAATGGAATATGGTATAAGACTCACACTAGCACCAATATCACACAAAGCTTTATCAAAGTGTGATTCACCAATTATACAAGGAACGGTAAAACAACCAGGATCTTTGAGTTTAGGAGGGACTCTAGAATACATAGCCTTAGATTCTTCAACTAATGAAACTAAACCACAATCCTTAAGTTTGCTTTTATGATTTATGATGTCTTTTAAAAACTTACCCCATGCTGGCATGTCTCTAATAGCATCCATAAAAGGTATAGTAACAGTAATTTCTTTTAAATGATTAAGGAATTTACCAAATTGCTTATCTAAATTATGCCTAACAAATCTTTGGGGAAAGGGAATTTCCTTCAAATCAATGTTAGGTTCATTGCTAGAATTAAAAGTATCTTCCTTTTCATTTTTCTTACTATTAGAATCATTTTTAGCAACATTCTCCTTATTATCATTAGATATTTCCTTCTCACCTTTGTTATTTGATGAATCACCAATCTCTTTTCCACTCCTTAAAGTAATTGCTTGACAAGATTCTTTTGCAGCAAATTCTGGTTGGCTAGGAAGTTTTCCCATAGGTTTGGAAGTAGAAGATGCTTGTTGAGCAATTTGTGTTTCAAGGATGCAGTTATGAGTAGCAATTTGGTCAAATTTAGAGTTGAGTTGATTGAATTGCTCCTCATTTTGTCTATTTATGGCGATTTGTTGTCCAATAAATTGTTCTATAAGGGTTTCTAAATTAGACTTTGCTGGAAGGGAATTTAAAGAAGATTGGGGTAGTTTCATAGGAAAACTGGGTGGATTTTGTGGTTTAGTGTTTGGGTTGAATGGGGGGTTAAGTTGAGATGATGGATTAGACCAAGAAAAACCAGGATGATTTTTCCATTGAAAATTATAATTGTTTGGATTAGGTCCATACCTTTGGTTAAAACCTCCTTGCATGTAATTTACATCTTTATTGGTCCTTAAGTTGCATTCATGGTATGAGTGATGATTGCCACATAACTCACAAGTTGATGTAGATTTCTCGACCAAATTTATTTGTGCTTTGCTTATTAGCTTTGTCAAGGCATCAACTTTAGCATTCAAAATATTGATACTATCAAGTTCAAGGATTCCCTTACCTCTTGCCAAAGTTGTGTCATCACCCATATATCCTTGAGATGCAAGTTCTTCCAATAGAGTAATTACTTATGAGGCTGTTTTGTTCATCCATTTTCCACTCGAGGCTGCATTAACAATGTTCCTATCATCATCGATCAACCCGTTATAGAAAATTTGAGGAATCATCCAATCGGGTAACCCATGATAAGGACATTGTCTTTGGAGTTCTTTGAATCTTTCCCAACTCGTATAGAGTGTCTCATCCTTGCTTTGCTTGAAAGTACTAATTTCATTGCGAAGTTTTGCTGTCTTGTGGGGTGGGAAGTATTTGTGAAGAAAAGCTTGCTTCAACTGATCCCATGTTGTGATGGAATTAGTTGGCAAACTAGAAAGCCATATTTGTGCTTTATCTCTTATGGAGAAAGGAAACAATCTAAGCCTTATAGCATCATCCAAAATGTTATTAATTTTGAAGGTTGCACACACATTGAAGAAAGTAAGAATATGAGCATATGGATCCTCTCTGGGTAAACCTCTAAATTGACTGTTTTGTATCATTTGAATGATGCTAGGCTTGATTTCAAAACTATTATTAGCAATGGTCGGTGCCACTATGCCTCCTGAATTTTCAGAATTATCGGGCATAGCAAAGTCTGCCAAAGTTCTCCTTTTGGCCATCTCTATTTGTCTTTTTTCTTCTACTTTTTGTAAATTTTGATTCCTGCGTAATAAATGAAAAGATCGTTCAATTTCAGGATCGTAAGATAAAATACTAGTGGAACTACGCGTACGTCTCATAAAAAAACAATTAATAAAAGCCTAAAACAACCTTTCTTTACCCTAAGTTAATAAAAATTCTTATCAAAATTCCCCAACAACGGCGCCAAATTTGATGTGAGCAAATTATTATACCCTAGCCCTTATGACTAAATATAGGATGAGCAAGGGGTTGCACACTGGGAAAAATGCTGAATTTATTATTATCGAACAAATAATAAGATGAATAGGCAAAGAATAATCAGAGTTTGAGTAACTAATTAACTACTATTTTAACTACAAATCTCTAAATTCTAAATAATTCAAAGTTATTAAACCGGTTAGAATTACAAATTAAATTTAAATCAATGAACTTCTAATATGTATATAAGATTATGAATGTGTTGATTGGAGAATTAACCTGAAATCTTTAAAAGCTTATCTCTAAGTCAATTAAAGGTATTTTTGAATAGATTTACACGCACTCTCATGTCAATGTAAATGTAAACAAAAACCATGAAGTTCAATGTTAATTCTTTTTACCCCTTTAGAAGTAGATTCTAATTAATCTTTTAACTTAAGTGACATCAATTACTTTTCCATTAAGAATTCCAATTCTCATTGCAAATTCTTAACTAACATATTACATATGGTGATCAAGCATATATAACAACTATTAAGAACTTAATTGAAGCCAAATCAATCATTCATTAACAAAATATTAAAATGATGTTCATAGACTAAATTTGCATTGCAATTCTAACCACAAGTACTTTAGCCTTGATGCGTTGTTAGATAGAAAAGAAGATTAAACATTCAATCATCAAAGAAATAAAATAGATTAAGTAAAGAAAAAGTTATAGAAATCTTTTACTAGCCCTTCTCAAGATTAGAAGCCTTGATACAAGAATAGTTTCCCAAAGTGTTGTACTTGAAAGTGCTAAAATTTATAAGATCTCTCTTTTTCTTCTTTATACAATACTCTCTACTTGTATTCTGATTTTCTAGATGTCTTTTACAGAAGAAACTTCCATTATTTAAAGGTTTAGAATAGTTAAAAGTCATAACACTTCATAAAGAAATGCAATACTTCATGAAAGGACACCTAATAACTGCTCCAGAAACTTCAAGGGCATTTTGGTCAATTCAGATGGAAAAATTAGACTTTGAGGTCTTCATGAAAGTTATAGAATTTTTTATTAGCTTTCCATAGCCTCTTGAATCGTTTCAATCCGAGTTGTGTAGAGGAAGTTATGATTGAAACATTGCAGACTATTTGTGAAGGATCCTGTCTTTTGGTGTGTGCCGACTCGGCACCAACTCATCCTCCACTCAACAACTCGACACAGTAGCCATTGGTGCCAACTCAGCACCAACTGAGTTGAAGGGTGCCGACTCGGCACCAGTATTTTTTAAACTTTGCTTTCTCTTTTTATACTTGGCTCTTTTAGGAACCTCCAATTCTTCCCTTAACTTATTAAAACTTTATAAAATACTCTCAAAACCATCAGGTTAAGGAGAAATCTTTGAGAAAATGTTAGTAGAATAAATATTAAGGAAATACACACAAAATGCATTAAAATATACTAAACATATACCTAAAAAGCAACTAAAATGCACTTGAAATAATCACTAAATCCACACCATTTTACATCACATCAATTATTATGACCTAGATGATGAATAATTGACAAGTAGTAAAACCCCATATTATTATCATCTAACGTCATAGTTTGACTATTCATCCTATGAATATCCACATGTTTGTATTGACATCGCATGTCAAGTAGCATAAGACTCATTGCCTCTATAATCATCCGTGTCACATACTGATTATAGAAAACAAACAGAGGTGATGGTCTTCTAGAATTAATGATGCCCAGTCATTAATCCTATGACCATGAACATATTTAAAATATTTGTACAAGAGTGATCTATCTCCCATATTCTTAACACTTGATAATAGATTCTCTTACAAATACTTAAGGACTATATTCAATAATATGAAACTCTTTTCACATTATGAATATATTATTGTGCCATTAGGAATTAATATCTACTATTACATAACTATTATATGGCTTTTAGGGTGCATATTGTTATTAGTTTGAAATGAGAAAGACTTTCTCTAAGCTAGGCATGCCCTTTAGCATTGTTTACAAGAAAGCCTTAGAGGCTAATCTAGTTAAGCGTTTAGGACCATGACCTCCTCCAAACCCATTACCCAAAGGATACAATGCTAATGAGATCTATAACTATCATCAAGGGCCAGGGATAAAACCGATGCATGTAAGGCTCTGAAGTACAAAATTCAAGATCTCATTGACAGCGAAGACATCTTGCTCCTAAACTCAAAGTCTAGCACCCCTAACAATTTTTTTCTAAACCACTAGGCTCACCTGACCATCTCAAGTTTCATCCAATAATTGGTACTTTGAGAAGAATACCGGCCTGTTATGCCCGAGTTCGTGTCTAAGCCATCTGAGTCTCTGTCCTTTGAGTTTATTAATTTTTTTTTAGTTTAAGTCCATCGAGCCTTGTTCTCCTGAGTATGTATTTCACCTTCTAGGCTTATCCTTTAATATAACCCATGATGTTGGGATTTTGGTCAATAATAAAAAGAAAATTAAGTTTCTATTTCACTTTAATTCTTTTGGTTTATCTTTAAATGGGACATCTAAAAAAAAAAGAACAAAAAAGAAAAAAAATCTAAAAACCCATACATTGCATTTGCATGGTAGTAGTGGAAAAGCTCATTAGTTGTTTTATACAAGACAAAGGCATGATAGTGATGATCTAAGCATCATAGTTTAAAATATTCTGATCTACAAGAAATCTATCAAGGAGAAGTTGTGGAGAATGAAGTAGAATAGATAGAAAGCTATCATGACCAACTAAATGCCATTGGTGAAAAGAGAATTGATGCTCTATATAAAATTTAGGGTCATCAATGGAGACCACCTGAGCACTTTAACTAAAAGGTGAGAGACAAGGTAGTTCTAAGAGGAATCCAAGCCCTTATTCATGATCTAAGAGGAAGTTCAAACTATACTGGGCTGGAAAGTACATGCTTAAGAAGATCTTATCTGTTAAAGCCACCATCTTCACGGATGTGGACATAAATGAATTCTCCCATCCTAACAACCTAGTTTAGCAGAAATGATACATCATCTGAATATGACATTTGTATTTCATTTCTATTTTTCATGCATATATAATCAGAACTACATGGACTTGATTCTCCTTAAAAGAAATGATTGACAAAAAAGTGACGTAAAAGATACATAGGCAGCCCGATTTGGGTGCAGTTCAAATCATAATATAAAATATTTTGTTTGCATCGCATTCTCATTTTCTCTATAACTAATGCATCATTTGCTTAATTCTTTAGCCTAAAATAAACAACAAAATAAAAAAAATGCTCGCTAAGCTAAAAACCCGAAAGGGCATCTTAGGTAAAAATTAGAGTAAAAATAAAAGATGTCTCATTTAACAGTGATCAAATATTACAAAATACAAACCCATCATTATGACAAAAGGGATATCTCTTTCAATGTCATTTATAGCTTATCCCATTTTATGTAGTCCTGTCAACCTACAATTATTTTTAACAAAAAATAAAAAAGGTCATGGCTTAGCTTGAGGTGCACATGTCCTCATCATAATCAGAGTCTGCCATAATCTCCTCAAATGGGCACTCCCTTCCTCTAGATCTCTATAGCTCCCTCTGCCGCAGCAGTAGAAGTATAAATAGAATTAGAACTACTCACCACAGTAGCATCGAAAACCCTTTTTTGAGTATCAATAGTTCTGAAACTAGTCTAAAAAATCCTCCTCTACAGTCCAAAAACTACAATACCCCTTTCTGCCCTAATTATAATAGTCCTTCTCTAAACCTCCAATGTAGTGTCATCTTGTCCTTCCTGTAGTCGTAGTCTCCTTTGTCACCGCCACTGCAGTTTGAGTTACTATTGGAACCTATGGTGTCACACTTCCAGTAGATCCTCAAGTCTACTTCAAATAGCTCTAGTAATGAAAGCTGTGATCCTTTTTCTATTGATGGCTTCTCTTGCATACTTTATATTGCAATCTTTTTTCTATCAATGGCTTCTCTTGCAATCTATCTCTTGTTAGCTGCATCACCCTCTATTCCCCTTAGTAAGGTAGCTTGGTACTCTCTCTCAACTGGCTAAACCACTTTTATTAACCATCTATCATACCTCTCTGTGGTCCTAAGTGAAATTTCAAAATGAACAGCATGATAACTCTTTATCCAACCACCCCAATAGCTCTGGTAATGAAAGCTGTGATCTATGTAGACTCTGAAATAGGAAAACTAGGGGCACATCCTGAGTCTACCTCATCTACCTCAAGACCCTCCTCCTTTAGTAGAAGGTCATTCAAACCAAAGCTAATAGGCAAACCACTCGACACCCATGGCCCCCCAATCATGAAAGATCTAATCCCTTAACATTAGTAGTGTTCGCCTCAAATAAATTGTCTAAAAGTGACCCACAAGTATACAAGGCAATTGTAGTATATCGGAAGCACCCAAGGTCATATCTCTCAAGGAATTGCAAATGAAAATATTTGTCTCGATTTAAAGCAAATTAAATGAAAAGAATTTGAATGATTTGAAAAGAAATAATTGCAAAATAGGAAATTAAAAGAAAATGTAGATTAAAATGCAATAGGTTTTTAAACAATGAATAAATGATGCCTAAGGTTTGTATTTAGTTTATCAATCCTATATGTTCATTAATATACCCAATTGATTATTCTAAAGCCTTAATTTTTAACAATTAAAAGAATAAAAATCAATCTATTAGCAATCGCATTCATAGAAATCATTCTATAAAATCATATATCAAAAATTAAAACCTAATCTTAAAACTTATATTTCTAATTCATTTTAAGATCCTAAAGGAATGAAATCCAGAATTGAACTTCAACTCTCATTCCTTCATTCAAAACCTAGGTCAAACAATTGGTAGCTAAGCAATTGTTCAATAATAATCAATCAATTAAATTAGGAATAATAAAAATAATCAAAAAGGGATTATATTCAATTCTATATCATGAACACATCATACAAACCCTAGACAAGACTGAAATTAGTTCATGGGAAACATAATGATAATCTCCAAATTATTAAAATGAAAAGAATTCATTGAATTAAAATCTTCAATTCAATAATCAAAAGTTGAAAATAACCAAGAAATTAATCTTATAAACCAATCCAATGTTCTAACCCAATCTATTGGTGTCTTCACAAAGAATTCCCAAAATCACTAAAACGATCTTCTCTAAGTGTTGAAATCTAAAAAATAAAATTAAATTTAGAGAATAGAAAATTGGAAGAGAAGATACTATCCCCCCAAAATCAAGAACATTCTCTTCCTCCAGACATCCCTATTTAAAACAACCAAACTTTTTCTTTTGTTTCTACTTTCCTAAAATAATTTAGGGTTGAAAATTGTACAAAATCTCAGATAATCTTCCAAATATGCTAAGAGGTAATGCTGCGGGGCGTTGGGGAAGGTAGCTAGGTGCTGCGCTTGGTGGCCTGCAGGAGCATCATTGCAGTGGGGTGCTGGAGGTTGCTGGTGAGGCACTGCTGGGTGCTGGAGGAAGGCAGCTGATGCTCATTTGGCACTGGGGAAGGCAGCTGGGCATTGCTGGAAGGCAGCTGGCACTGGGGAAGGCAACTGGGGGCTGCCGCTATGGCATTCATCCTGCTAAATTTTTCATCTTCGTTCCAAACTTCTGCTTCTTTTATTATTTAATGCAACTAAAAATAACTTAACAAACATAATAAAAACATCATAAAATCATAAAAATAAATTATAAATTAACAATTAAAAGAACCAAAAAATAAGATAAAACAATGACAAAATAACTGCCCCACACTTAGAAATTTGCTTGTCTTTAAGCAATAATCATGGCGTAGAATAGGAATTCATTAATCAACTAGCAATTTAAGTACTCATAAAGTAGAAATCTTAGCAAAAACACTTCAAATGTATGCACAAGTTTCCTCTACTAAGGAATTAGTTATCTCCAAACAAAGCTAACATGATAGACCACACATTCAACTAAGTGTTTCTCTCAGGTTGCAAAGAATGATCGCTCAAAACTAAATTGAAGGCAAACTACCATAAACTTGCTTATTAATCTAATCTCCACTACTAATTTAATTCAAGGCATCAATTGAAAGGTCTTTCATTTGGTTATAATGGGGCTAGGGTAATGGTAGGAGAAAGGGAAAAATAAGTTTATCATTGAGTTATTGAGCATTCAAAGACCAAATAACAACTTGAAACACTTAAAGACACACTATTTCTCAATTTCTTCACAAACTCATTGAAAAATCTTTCCATATTCTATATAACCACACTGGCAATGCAATTCACACGTTCAAAGAATAATATACTTCATTAAAAACTTTATTATTATTATTATTACTATTATTATTGGGATCCCTAATATCATGATATACACAAGAACATGTTCTCTAAGGTAATATGTTCTCTCACCCCACACTTAAAAACTTTGCTTGACCTCAATCAATATCAACACACTCAACTTTCAAGAAAATGATTTTCAAATCTTCAAAAACCTCAATGAGGGACAAAACAAATGAAAATTATAGTGAAAGGATAAGTTAAATTATGTGTTTCTAAAGAAAAGGTCAAGGCTCAAAATGGCTCACTAAAGGAATTCTAGGTTGGCCATTTAAGCTAAAGGGTGAAACCTAATGCCTTAATCATTTTAATGCCTAAATTGAAATTAACATGCAGTCTCAAAAAGTATACCTAAGCAAGCTCTAGAGATGCACAATCCACATGGTACTCACAATATGGCAACAAAGAAAAAGTGTTTAGGCTCAAATATTCTCACTATAGTAAGGTAAAGTCTATCATGCTTTGCAATGAAATAGATGCAAAATAAAACATTTTAAGATCATAACAAGTGCAAAACATTTGATACATTCAAACTTGAGATTGGTATTTTCCTCAAATCACAAGACAATACATTTAATCCACCAATTATGTCATAACATCAACTCAAAAGACAAAACAAATTTCATAAATAGGACTAGGTAAAACACAAAATTAGAATTTTAAAAACAGAATTTTAAAGACAATGATGGGCTATCTCCCATCGAGTGCTTCTTTAATGTTATCTTAGCTAGACATTTTTGAAGACATTAAGGAACCTTAAATTCCTTAAAATTTTCCATTCCCTCAAAATGTGGTTTAACTCTCTAACCATTGACCCTAAAAATTTTATCTTTATGAAATTTAAACAAATCTACTACTCTAGAGGGATTTACCACATTCATAATAAAAAGGACCACTCTAATGGGGTTTATATTTACCTGGATCGTGATGCCACCATGAGTTATAAAGTAGTACTTTCATACCTGGTTCAAGGGATTTTTGGACATGGCTTTTATCACGAAGAGGTTTGGCCTGTTCCTTGAACATTTGAGAGCTCCCATATACTTCTTCCTTGAGCTCAACCAACTTAGACACCTGTAATATTTTTTTTTTCATAGGATTCCTGCAAGGAAACATCTTTGATAGCAGAATTAAAGGATTCAATAGAGGAGCATTCCTCAATAAGTGATGTAGTAGGAACAGATAATCTATTAAAAATGGAAAATTCAATAGTTTGGCCCAAAACAGTGATAGTCAATTTCCCATTTTAACATCAATCAAAGTATTAGTAGTTGCCATAAAATGTCTATCTAACAAGATATGCAATTCTGACCTATTAGACAACTCATCTCCCATATCCAACACCATAAAATCAACAGGCACTATCAACCCTCCTACTTGCACTAGCATATCTTCTATAATTCCCCTATGAAATCTTAATGACTTATCAGCTAATTGCAAGCTCATTTTGGTAGGTTTTAGCTCTTCTAAATTCAATTGCTTAAATAAGGCATATGGCATCAAATTAATACTAGCACCTAAATCTAACATACCTTTAGCCTTTTCACCATTGCCCATACTAAAGTCAATGACAAAACTACCAGGATCCTTAGCTTTTGGAGGTAATTTTTTCTAGAGCACTACATTAATCACCTTAGACACTACTATATTCTCCTCCATCTCTAGCCTCATTTTCTTAGAATTCAGCTCCTTAAAAAATTTTCTATACGCAGGCATATTCTTAATCACATCAAGTAAAGGCAAATTGATACTTACCTTGGATAGAATTGTGAAAAGCTCATCAAATTGCTTGTCTTGCTTACCATTTTTAAACGGCCTAGAAATGGAATAGGAGGTCGATAAGGATTGTCCGCTTTGTGTAACTTAAATGGAGAGGGTGTCTCCATCTCTTTCTCTTCTCCACTGCATAGTTAGAAACTTCACCAACATTATCATTTATTAGCTTACCACTCTAAAGAATTGAGATAGACTTAGCTTATTTTGGTTGGCTAGGAAGTTTCCCTTTTTGATTTGATTGCATATGACTTGCAATTTGATTAACTTGAATCTCTAATTTTGCACTGCTGCTTCCAAAGAGTCAAATCTTCTGTCATCGGCCTTTTGAATTTTAGTGCTAGCTTGAATGAAAGTATTCAAGCTATTCTCTAAAGATGGCTTCCTTTGCTATTATTGGTTTGATGATACTCCTTGGAATGGTTGGCCTTTTTGTAACATTTGAAATTGAGGTTGCTGCTACTATTGGTTATTGTTTTTCCATGAAAAGTTGGGACCGTTTTTCTAACCTTGGTTGTAGGTATTAGAAAAGGGGTCATTTCTTGCCCTAGGTTAGAAACCATCCAAGGCTTGTGCTTATTTATAATCACTTACAAAAGAATCAAAACTCAAAGGGCAAACATTAGCACTATGACCAAAAATACCACAAACACCACATACCTCTTGTTATTGAACTATTGTGTTCCCCTTCATGGTGAGGAGCTTGACTTGTCTAGTAAGCTCAGCTATTTGTATAGCCACATCTTTCCCTGGAGCTCCTTCTTCAAATCCAACTCTTCTCCCTCTCATACTTTTCTACTAAGAGTTAGCACCAGGCATCTCAAAAAGTTCATAAGTTTCCTCAGTTGTGATCTATCTCATTGCCCCTCCAGCTGCATTGTCAATTATGTTTTGGCTATGGAATGTGAGCCCATCATAAAAGAACTAGTTGAGTAATTGCAATGGATAGTGATAGTGTTGGCATTGAATTTGCAACATCTTGAACCTTTCTCATGCTTCATGAAAAGGCTCTCCTTCCATTTGTGTGAAGGTTGCAATCTTCGATCTCAAATCAACTGTCTTTTGGTGAGAGTAGAACTTTCTTATGAATTTATTGTACACCTCCTCCCAAGTAGTCAATGAATTAAGAGTAAGTGTCATCAGTCAAGATTTAGCTCTGTCATTTAAGGTGTAAGGAAAGCATCTCATCTGCAACTGATCTTCAATTAGACCTTGTAGAGGAAAGGTTTGTATGGTGGACTAGAAGTCCCTAATGAAATTGAAGGGGTCTTCATTTGGCACTCCATAAAAGGATGAGAGCATGCTATAATGTATGTTTTTCAGCTCGTAATTTCGGGCAGCCACATCAAGTCTAATGCATAATGATGTTGTGCCTATGATTCACCTAGCATAATCCTTCATGTGTCTCCTTTCCTATGCTATGATGTATGGTTGTTCTTCTTAGTCTTCTACCCTTGGATTTTTGGGATCTATTGGATTAACTTGGTCCTCATTTGACTCTATCTTCTTCTTTCTCCACCTAACCTATGCACATTATCAATAAAAGGGACAATCTCCCCTTCCAGATATCTTCTCCTTTGTATAAAAATTTCAAAAAACAAATGTAAATAAAAACTAAAAACAAATATATTCATAATGAAACAAACAAATTTGCCTTGCAATTTCCTGACAACAGCGCCAAAAACTTATTCACCTCAAAATAAACTATCCAAAAGTGACCTGCAAGTATACGGGGCAATTGTAGTATATCAGAAGCACCCAAGGTCATATCTCTCAAGGAACTACAAATGGAAATTTTTGTCTCAATTTAAAGCAAATTAAATGAAAAGAATTTGAATGATTTGAAAAGATATAATTATAAAATAGGAAATTAAAAGAAAATGTAAATTAAAATGCAATAGGTTTAAAATAATGAGTGAATGATGCCTAGAGTTTGTATTTAGTTTATCAATCCTATATGTTCATGAATATACCCAATTGATTATTCTAAAGCCTTAGTTTCTAATAATTCAAAGAATAAAAATCAATTTATTAGCAATCGCATTCATAAAAATCATTCTATCAAATCATATATCAAAAACTAAAACCTAATCTTAAAGCTTATATTTCTAATTCATTTTATGATCCTAAAGGAATGAAATCCAGAATTGAACTTCAACTCTCATTCCTTTATTCAAAACCTAAGTCAAACAATTGGTAGCTAAGCAATTGTTCAATAACAATCAATCAATTCAATTAGGAATAATAAAAATAATCAAAAAGGGATTATATTCAATTCCATATCATAAACACATCACACAAACCCTAGACAAGATTGAAAGTAGTTCATGAGAAACATAATGATAATCTCCAAATTATTAAAATCAAAAGAATTCATTGAATTAAAATGTTTAATTCAATAATCAAAAGTCAAAAATAACCGAGAAATTAATCTTATAAACCAATCTGATGTTCTAACCCAATCTCTTGGTATCTTCACAAAGAATTCCCAAAATCACTAAAACAATCTTCTCTAAGTGTTGAAATCTGAAAACTAAAATTAAATTTAGAGAACAGAAAATTGGAAGTGAAGATACTATCCCCCAAAATCAAGATCATTCTCTTTTGTTTCTACTTTCCTAAAATAATTTAGGGTTGAAAATCATACAAAATGTCGGATAATCTTCCAAATATGCTAAGAGGTGATGCTGTAAGGCATTGGGAAATGTAGCTGGGCACTGCTGGAAGGCAGCTAAGGGCTGCCGTGATAGCATTCGTCCTGCCAAATTTTTCGTCTTCGCTCCAAACTTTTGATTCTTTTATTATTTAATGCAACTAAAAATAACTTAACAAACATAATAAAAAAATCATCAAATCATCAAATTAAATTATAAATTAATAATTAAAAGAACTAAAATAGTAGTGCTAAAAATATGTCCTCTGGGAACAAGCTGTAAGCAACCATCCTTTTTGATCTCTGACTGAGTCTTAATAAGGCATATGCAAATTGAAAAGTAGGGGCCACCACCTAAAAATGATCCATCAACCATACTTCCGAGATAACTCAAAACCTAAAATAGACACCCACAAAGCACCCTTAAAAGAAAGGGTAAAAATAGATAAATTTTTCTCACCTGGTAAATAATTGGCAAGACAATTCATCTCTCTAAATCCTGAACAAAGCAATCGAGATTCATCAGTGTCTCTGTAGTACAGTTTTAACCACAAAATACCTCTATTTCATATGCCACTCTCAACCCCAATCAACAAACCCATATCCGACTCTCAAATAGAAAATCAAGGCCCTCATCTTGAATCTCCGCACCATCATATCTCCCTAGTCACCGGGATCATGGAACTTCTCAATCACAATGGTCAAATTCACTTGACCATCACCAATCATCATTTAGCTTGCGACATCCTAAGACAAGTCTAAAAAAACTCCTGAAAAATCAAGGAAATGCCAAACTTTGAACTCTGACACCACCAAAGTTGCCTTAGAGTCATAGCCAAGTCGTAGCATTGAACTTCCTAAAGGTGGGAAACAACTCCTCTTAGCAGCACCAAAAATAGAAAATACAGGCTACCAGATTCCAAAACCTAAATCAAGCCCTCAAAAAAATCTCAATCCATTAGAAATCTATGTAATGCCACTATGGCAACTATTCTATACCAACCCAAGTTGAGTTCCTCAACCTTGTTAAGTTTCTCAGTCTATAAATGCATGGCTCCACGAACACAAAAGTCATATGAAAGAAAGTGCATTCACAAAGCAAATGTGTGAATCCACCCTTATGCATCCATGCAATCATTTATTACATGCATCATCATAAATCATTCATGGCATAGAAATTAAACAAAAGGTTAGTGAATCCTAAAGCATGCATATATAAACATGCTTCATTTGTGCACCAGCACCTATGCAATCATCTGCAACCATGCACCAATATGCATAAGTTAAGCCCATAGCCTCATCGACACCTTGTAAAGCTTACCAATGTCTCTTTGAAGCTAAATGATACCTTTCTATATCTAATCAATGAAGTGTGACCTCCAGAGTCTCTTTAATCCTAGCAAAGTTCTTTTAAGCCTTCCAAAAGGCCCAACCCCTCATATTTAGAAACCTAAATTTTTTCTATGCAACCAAAATCATTTTAGAATTTTTTGAGCTGACTCACCATAGACTAAGGCTCTCCTCTTACTAAAATCTTATCAGAATCTATTGAGTAGACTTGTTATAAGCTGAGGCTCTCCTCCTATTGAAATCTTTTCAGAATCTCTTGAGCTAACTTGTCATAGGCCAAGGTTATCCCCCTGCCAAAATCTTATCAAAATCTATTGAGTCAACTAGTTGTAGGCTGAGGCTCTCCTCCTATGAAAATCTTTCTAAAATCTCTTGAGCTGACTCACCATAGGTTGAGGCTCTCCCTTTATCAAAACCTTTTCAGAATCTATCGAGTCAACTTGCTATAGGGCAAGGCTCTCTCTTTACCAAAATCTTGTCATAATATCTCGAGCCAATTCACCATAGGTTAAGGCTCTCCTTTCACTAAATTATCTTGTCCAAAATTCTCTTCCACCCATAAATGTCTAGAAATGGTCCCCTATACATCCATGTGGTTCTTTTTTCCATCTCTTTTATCCAAATCCATCAACTCCACTCATAAATGTTTAGAAATGATCACCTAGATATCAATGTGGTTCCTATTTCCATCTCTTTTATCCAAATCCATTAATTTCATCCATAAATGTCTAGAAATGATTACTTAGACATCTATATGGTTCCACTGTTCACATCTTTTACCCAAATCCATCAATTCACCCACAATATCTAGCCACCATCTTAGATATCCCTTTGGTCCATTTTCTCACTTACATTCATCAGCCATACTTTCCCCCTGTAAATGTTTAGGAATAATTGCTTACACATCCTTGCGGTTCTTTTTACCATTTTCCTTTTAATGTCTCATGCCCAAACATGTCCAAACACCAACCTAGACATCATTTTGGTTCTTTATATCATCCTAACTCTTAGGTTCATTATCATCAGAATTACTTGACAGACAAGACAATTCTGATGAGAGGGCAACTATGAACCCTTAATTTCACATTCTCATCATCCAGCAGCACCTTGTCACTTGCTTAGTTTAACAAGCTACATGGAGCCATTATAGTGGTCTCTATTAGCTAATTAGTAGGCAAGGGTTCGAGGGCAACACCCTCGAAATAAAATATTCTTTTAGCCTTCAATTACATTACTACTAGACATCCAAATTTTCTAAACACCAAACCATCCAACTTCCATACCTAAATTCTGCGACTGTGCAAACTTGGCATGGATATGTGTCCCCTTCTGCCAAAGCCTCATTTTTGTACCAATTTCTGCACCAAAATTGACCAAATTGCCCCTTTCAACCCAATTTTTAACCCCTTTTTAGCCCTATCCTTTTGGTCTTTTCACTTTTTCAATTCCTAAACTATCCTCACCAACTTTTCCTATAAATACCCCCCTCCGCTTCTCATTTCTCTTCACCCCTTGAGTTACAGTTGATATCTATCCTCTAATTCCTCTCTTCTTCTCTCTCCAACCACTCTCTAATTAATTAATTAATCTTTTTAATTAATTAATTAATCTTTCTTTTTTTCAAAATCAAGTTAATCCGTTGTTTTTTAATCCATCCTTCATCCAAATTAATTAATAAATAATTTTAATTAATTAATCCATCCATCCATTTTATCACATTAATTAGTTAATTAGTCATTTTAATTAATTAATTAATCTCTCAATCAATCAAATCACCCAGTCCTGATAAAATGGAATTTCGGTTTGGTAAAACCCTTCACCCGCCAAAAGCAAAGGTATCGGCATTTTCCTCTTTCCCACAAACACAAACCAAATCAATCATTCAATCAACCCCTAAACCCCTCCACTTAATCGTAGAACAAACTGTGTAGGTTTTGATCCCCATTCAATAGGGTACATAGGCATGTTTGGAATTTAAATCCAAACCTTAAATCTAAATCATAATCAATCTTCTTTCCCCCTTTTAAATTAATTTATGTAATTAGTTTAACTTGTAGATGTTTTACTTTTTTCCATGATCATGCATTAATCGTAATATTATAATTGTCATATAATATTTGTCATCCATGAATTTAATTTTCATAGTCAAATCAAACTTAAGAGCCAAATTTAGATTATTTAACCAAAAACCTAGCCCTCGAGCTTAACTTGGTTCAAAGACTAGTGATTTTTATCCTTAGGTAAATTAATTGCAAAATTAATGAATTGGAGTCAATTTAGGTTTTTTTCTTAAAGTGTTCCTAACTAAATAAAATTAAGATGGCGACTCCCAAAATTATTTTCAAAATCAACTAATCTAAACATCGAAGGTTCCATCGTGAGTCTAAACTCGAATGAGCATTCTAATTCCCTCTAGTGGATCGGGCCGGTGCTCACGCCAAGCCTCACAAATATATATATGCTTGCTTCTAGAATGTTGGATGGGGTTTTTTGAAAGATTTATTACACTTATATTGTTAGGTTTAATGGGAATGTGATCAACTACTTAATCATAGTCCTTGAGTTATTGCTTCATCCAAAGAACTTGAGTCCAATAACAAGCTATCGCCATATATTCCACTTTAGCGATGGACAAGACAACTAAAACTTCTTTCTTGCTAAACCAAGAAACTAAACATTCACTAATAAAATGACAAGTTCCAAAAATGCTCTTCCTATCTAATAAACCACCAGCATAGTCTGTATTTAAAAACCCAACACCATTGTACCATAAGCCTAAATGCAAAGTACCATACAAATATTTCAAAATTCTTTTAACTGTATGCAAATGTGACTCTTTAGGGCAAGATTGAAATCTAGTACACAAACAAACACTATAAATAATATTGGACCTAGATATCATAAGATAGAGAAGTGAGCCAATCATACCTCTGTACTTCTTCTTATCTATACACCTATATGCTTGTTAAGTTTTGTTGATGTGCTCATTGGAGTTTTGCTACTCTTGCAACCATCCATTCTAAACTTCTTTGGAAGCTCCTCAGTGTACTTGGATTGGTTAATGAAGATGCCATCCTTGATTGCTTGCTTTGTAGGCCAAGAATTAACTTGAGTTCATTGACCATACTCATCTCAAATTCCCTAATTATACACTTAGCAAAATCCTTACTAAGATATTCATTAGTATCACCAAAAACAATACCATCAATATGAATTCGAATTATGAGAGAGTCATTGTGGTACTTTTTCACAAATGATGTAATGTCGACCTTGCCTTTTGTAATATCATTTTTTAAAAGAAATGAATTAAGCCTTTCATACTAAGCTCTAAGGGATTGTTTTAATCCATACAAGGCTTTAGTTAAATTGTAAACATGGTTTGAAAACTCATGATGTTCAAAACCGGGAGGAAATGCACTTTTAATATCAAAATCCATGTAACATGCATATGCTAAAAGAATCTACTGGCCTCTAATCTTGCTCTCGAAGTAAAGATTTCATCATAATCAATCCCTTCCTCTTAGCAAAAACTTTTGGCAACCAATCTAGCTTTATTCCTAGTGATGAAACCATGCCCATCTAGCTTATTTCTAAATATCCATTTACATCTAATAATTGAATGATCCTTAGATCTAGAAACAAGTTCCCAAACTTTCTTTCTCTCAAATTGTTTAAGTTCCTCTTGTGTAACAATCACTCAACTCTCATCAATAAAAGCCTCATTAATAGTCCTTGGCTCAATTTGAGAAATAAAAACAAGATTATTATCTATGGCTATAAAATGAGAACGAGTACTTACTCATTTTGAAGTTTCACCAATTATTAATTCTTTTGGATGGCTCTTGGTTTACTTACATTCTTTTAGGAAACCTTGGGGATGATCCTCCTTTGTTGAGCTTGATGTTAATCATCTTGTTGATTTTCTTTTTTGGTTTCCTCTTCCTTTAGGTTGTCATCATGATCAACTCTTAGTTTTCAAACTCACCTACAAAATCATCAACCAAAGAACCTTTCCCAAGATCAAGTGTGTTAGATTCATCAAAAACTACATTCACAGACTCTTCAACAAACTATAGATTTTTTGTTAAAAATCCTATAAGCTTTGCTAGTAGTGGAATAGCCTAGAAAGATACCTTCATTAGTTTTAGATGAAAATTTCCTAAGGTTGCCCTTGTGTTCAATATATAATACTTGCATCCAAATACTCTAAGATATGAAAATTTTGGGGTTTTTTTCATTCCATAACTCATAAGAAGTTTTGTTTAAAATTGGTCTTTTGAAATTACAATTTGCAATATAATAAGAAGTGTTTAGGGCTTTCTCCCAAAAATATGTGGAAAAAGCATATTCGTTGAGCATATTTCTAGCCATTTCAACTAAAGTTCTATTTTTCTCTCTACAACACCATTTTGTTGTAGTGTTCTAGGGGTTGAAAAATTATGTGAAATACCATATTCTAAATAAAAGTTTTCAAAAAGTTCATTTCAAATTCCTTCCCATGATCACTTTTAATTTTTAAATAAAATATCCTTTTTCATTTTGAATTCCTTTTGCAAAATTTTTAAAAGCATCAATCTTATGAGTTAAAAAAAACTAACCCAAATGAATCTAGAGTAATCATTAACTAACACATATACATAATGTGTTCCACTTAGACTAGTAACCCAATTAGGTCCAAACAAATCCATATGAATGAGTTGAAGAGGTCTAGAAGTACTTACAACATTCTTTGACTTGAAAGATGATTTGTGTTGCTTTCCCATTTGACAAGATCCATATATCTTATCCTTTGAAAATTTGATCTTTAAGAGGCCATTAACTAGCTCATCCTTGTAAAGGCTATGAAGGAGTTCCATGCTTGCATGCCTAAATAGTCTATGCCAAAGCAAAGACTCAATGCTAATAGACACGAAATACTTAATATCTTGATTAGTTAAATCATCTAAGTTAATTATATATGTATTTCCTTCCCTTTCACCCTTAAACACAACATTGTCATTAACTAAACTAGTAATGATGCATGTTTTAGAGTCAAAGGTGACTTTATTACCTTTGTCACTCAATAAATTAAATTTTAAGCCATCAAAAGTACAACCTTCATTACTAATAGTACCAATGTGAACTATCTTACCTTTGGCATTATGATGTTTCCACCTCTCATTTCCTTCAAATTAATGAAAAGCGCATTTCTAGTCATGTGTCTTGAACATCCACTATTTATATGCAAGTTGTTCTCATTAATAGCGGATTTGAGACACACCTATATGAAAGAAAATTTCACTTTTGCTTAGGTACCTAAGCATACTTAGGTCTTTGGGGTTAACTTTGGAAGGATCCTCAAGCATCAAGTGAGCCTTCTTATATAGCAAAACACATTTAGATGCTTATTTTTCATATAATAGTAGCATTTAAGCTTTGACCAAAGGGTCCTTTTTGGCTTTGCCACTTTGTTATAAAATTGTGGCCTCATCACAATTATATCATGATGCATATAAGAATAAGAACAAGATTTATGTTGTGATTTTGTGCATTTTTATGCATGCCTCTTTTGATAAATATATGTTATAAGGCCTCACTCGAGTAACAGTCCGATTGCTAAAGGGAATTGAAAATGCCCATTAGGAGAAACATCATGATTGGAACTCGCTATGAGTTCAGAAAATTGTATTTTGTAAATTATAATTTGCAGAAGGAGTCACCACTTTAATTTTGCTTATTTTAGTTGGGAAAATTAAAGGAAAAACCCAATTTGATTGATTCCAAAATTATAACATTTATCCCAAGAAAAAGCACTAGTCCTTGAATGACCAAATAGGGCTTGGGGACTAGGTTTTGGTTAAAACAATACAAAAAATTAGTTTGGCTTAAATACAAAATGGATTTTGTAAAAAGAAGTTTTTATGTATGCATGAATAGATATAATATGATGCATGAAACAAATATTATTCATGCAATGCATGGAAAATGTTGAATAATGACAATTACAAAATGTGAAAAATAAAGGAAAACTACTTAAAATTATTACAAGTTAAAATATCAAAATCAGGGGATCTTTCTTCTAGCCCTTATAGGTTCTAGGAAAAGCACACATTCCTTAAATATAATCTAAACAACTAAAGTAAGAAAAAGTAATAAAACAATTATAATTAAAAGAACTAAAGCTTCGACTTTTATTTGAGAAAAGTAATTTCGATCCTGAACTATGTGAAAAATATGACAGAGATAAGAAGTTGTTAATTTTAGTGGAGTTGATGCCTTAGAGATGGCATGCCAGCATATTCCTTTTGAATGGAAATCAAACCCCACGTAGTTCTTCCTTCTTGCAAATGAGGAGTTTTTAAGTCATTGCCTTTATTATCATGTTTTGATTGATTTTAAGGGCTTAGGGATTTGTTAATTAGGTCAAATTTTAATTAACAAAAATTAAATCCTTTTAGATTTAGATCTTAAAATTGGAATTGAAAAGGAAAAGGAAAGAACTTTTACCTTTATCTTTTGGCGATGAGGAATGTAGGGAATGAGCTTAGCACTGGATCTAAGTTCCACATTGGCTTAGGGGTGGCATAAGCACTCCATTTGGAAGAAGAACTCTTAAATAGTGTGAACTCTTTTTGAAGGAAGGACTTTGGATCACCCTTACTTAAATACCATAAAATCCCTTTGAAAGAAAGAACTTGAATTACAACTTTTTTTGATTAGGAAACTTAGAAATAGGGTTTGAGTTTGATTAGGAAATTTATGAATAGGGTTTTATATGATAGAAAAGGTTTTGGAATGGGGTTTTAGATATTAGGAGGCTTAGAAATAGGATTTTGATGATTAGGAGGCTTAGGAATAAGGTTTAGAAAGCTTGAGAGGGAGTATAGAGGTATGTAATTGTGTGTGGAAGTTGTTAAAAGGTGTAAGATATTTATATGGGGAATCTAGAAGCTCAAAATAGTAAATTTTTAGCGTGGGATTAGGAAAAATGCACTACAACAAGTGAATTAGGGGCTACAACTGCCTTAGAGCCTTCTGCGGCAGCTACAGGACCCGTTGTAATAGCTAATAGGTTACTATAGTTACTAGTTACTGTAGTTAGCTTGTGAGTTACAACATGTCATTCTTCAGCCCGTTCTCATCTATTTTTTATCTAATTGAAGGGAGTAGTGGCACCAGAAGTGGAAGCATGGTGGGTGAGGCAAAATTTCAAACATTTCAAAATTTTGCTCCATCATTGTGGTAGGTCCATTACCCTTTCAAATTGTTCACCAATTGTATGCAAAACACATACAAGAAAGAAATAAGAAGAATAAGTATCATATACCTTTCTTCTTAACTCTTATTTCTTTTAGCTCCCCAAATGTCAAGTCTTTAGCTTGCTCACACCAAGCTTCGCCAAGCAAGTATCAAGAGTTCTGTTGTTTTGGACTTGCTTCTACTATCACCAAGTCTTGTCTTTCTCAAAGACAATAAGAGAATGAGAGGATGATGAAGGAATGAATATTCAATAAGTCTTTCTTCAAGCTTCCCCTCTTAAGCTCTCTCTCAACTCTTGCATGTAATAATAGCTTAGAGTTAGTGGAAAATTCTGAAGCTCTCCACTAAGTCTTGTGACTTCTCATAGCTTTCATCAATTCTAGTAACAATTGATTATGGTTTTATTAGTGGGAAACATATTTAACTTGTAGTCATATTTGTCACCCACTAATGTAAGCTAAAAGTCCATTGTATCCTCATCATATAACGACATTTACAAGTTGCCATTGAGTGGAGAATCTCTAACCCCTAAATCTCTCTTTTCCATATCTAATATGGATTTATGCCCACATCACATGTATGTTAGGGTTTAGAGGTTCACTAGGCCCACTTGTAAATAACCACATCACATGTGGTTTAGGCTTCCATCAAATGTTCAAGCCCAATTAAATTTAGTCCAAAAATATTTTAATTTAGTCCTCACTAATTGTATCACATACAAATCATGACTTAATTGAAATAAACCCTTTATAAATTAAACTTCAAGATATGCCAGGGTCTTTGTAAATTTAATTACAAGCTTAATTCAATTATCATTAATAAATTAATTAAACACTTTAATTAATTATTAATGTAATTCTTTATATATGATTGGCGTATGCTTTATGGTGTGTGACTTACTAGGTTCATGTTTTAATTAGCATTTGGATAGAGAAAACTCCCTTTCTCATCTAATGTGAAAACCTTATTTCACACTTAGTCCCATAAGTCGTAAGGGATGCCTAGCATAACATATCACGACTACCTAATTAAAAATGAATGTCGATGAACATATACATGAACATTACATGGACCTTTGATCATAATTATGATGTATTCAAATCCCTCCATTATGGATTCTTGATCTCAACTAAGGTCATGGATTAGTAAACCCTATATGCTAGATCATATGATTTCATCTCTGTTTTAATTCTCGATAAACTCGATTCCTACCAGAAACTCTTTTTTAGTGAACCTCATCCACCTTGGCTAAGGACTTGCATATCAAGAACAATTAGATATCATAGGATTTGTTCCTTGTTTACTCAAGTTAATGGATTCTTTCTTGGAGATCACTTACCTCTATATATCATTAGTTAGGGCCATAACATTCCATATACCATCGGTATGTAAGCAGTAATAAATCCTAACTACCAATACGTTAGATAACATATCACCTCAAGTCAAAGGACTATATACACAATTATGACCTAGATGATGAAATGTTGACTAGTAGTAAAATTCTATGTATTCATCATCTGATGTCACTGTTCAACTCACTCATCTTTATGAGAGTTCACATATTGTCACAACATCACATATCTGTAACATAAGACTCACTACCTCCATTACTATAAGTATCACATACTTATCATGGATGACAATAGAGGTGATGGTCTTCCGGATTAAAGGTGCCCAGTCAACAATCCTATGACCATGAACAAATTTAATGTATCTCTATAAGAGTGATTCGTCTCTTATATTTTCAACTCTTTGAAAATAGATCCTCTTATAGAATACGTAAGGAACACATATTCATTACAAAAGAACAAATTCATTTAAAGAATATATATATTTTATTACCAATTGAGGATTTTATTTAAATTTACATAATATGTATAGAGCCCCGGGGCATACATCACTATCAATCTCCCACTTGCACTTGAGCCAATTAGTACAACATCTAAGTTCCATCTTCTCAAGATGAAAATCTAACTATGCTAACTTATTGCTTTAGGAAGTGGATCTGCTGTGTTATTAACTGATGCTATTTTCTGCATGACAATGTCACCTTTCCCAATGATTTCTTTCATAATATGATATCGCCTTTCCAGGAGTTTAGATTTCTGGTGAGACCTGGGTTCCTTTACCTGAGCTATGGCTCTATTATTGTCACAGTAGAGAGGAATTGGTGACTGAATGGTAGGAACAACTCCTAGTTCTATCTCAAACTTTTGAATCTAAACAACTTTTTTTGCAGCATCCGATGCAGCAATATACTCGACTTCCATAGTGGAATCTACAATAGTTAACTGCTTGGAACTTTTCCAGCATACTGCTCCTCCATTACAAGTAAACACAAACCCAGAGATAGACTTTCTATCATCAACATCTGACTGGAAGTCAGAATCTGTAAATCCATCTATCCTCAAATCACCTCCTCCATATATCAAAACTAAATCCTTTGTCCTTCTCAAGTGCTTAAGAATAGCTATCACTGTAGTCCAGTGATCTAATCCTGGATTGGATTGATATCTGCTAGTTAAACTAATAGCATATGCGATATCCAGCCTAGTACACAATATAGCATACATTAGACTTCCAACTACTAAAGTATATGGAACTTTAGCCATATGTTCCCTTTCTTCATGTGTCTTAGAAGACATAGCCTTACAAAGGTGGATATCGTGCCTCACAGGTAACAATCCCTTTTGGAATCAAGCATGTTAAACCGTTTCAACACCCTTTCCAAGTACTGACTTTGAGAAACCCCAATCATTCTTTTTGACCTATCTCTATAGATACGAATACCAAGAATGTAGGTGGCTTCTTCGAAGTCTTTCATGGAGAAAGTTTGAGATAACCAAACTTTTACAGTTGTGAGCATGCCAATGTCATTACCAATTAATAAAATGTCATCCACATATAGTATAAGAAAAGTAAGTGTGCTCCCACTAACCTTCTTATACACACATGGCTCATCATCATTCTTAATAAAATCAAACGATTTGATCACTTCATCAAAATGATGATTCCAACTCCTCAAAGCTTGCTTGAGACCATAAATGGACTTCTTAAGCTTGCACACTTTGGAACCTTCCTTATATTTAAAACCTTTAGGTTGTTCCATGAAAATGTCTTCTTGAATGTATCCATTAAGGAAAGCGACCTTGACATCCATTTGCCAAACCTTAAAATCATAGTGTGCAATTATTGCTAATAATATCCTTATGGATTTAAGCATGGCTACAGGTGAGAAGGTTTCCTGATAGTCAACCCCTTGCCTTTGGCAAAACCCTTTCATTACAAGCCTAGCTTTAAACGTCTCCATGCTTCCATCTGCACCAATCTTTCTCTTAAAGACCCATTTGTTCCCTATAGGTATAATACCTTCAGGTGGATCAACAAGTTCCCAAACTTGGTTTGCATACATGGAATCCATTTTAGATTTCATAACATCTAGCCATTTTGAGGAATCTATATCTGATATAGCTTCCTTATAAGTGGTACGATCAACACCATGATCAACTTCCACATGAATGAACAACCCTTGTACATTATTATGAAGAAATCCATATCTCTCTAGAGGATAAGATACATATATTTTATTGCCAATTGAGAATTTTATTTACATTTGCATAATATGTACATTGCTTAGGGTATACATCACTATCACCGATTTGGGCCTAGTTTGATTATATAGGCTCGTAATTGAGTCTTGGTCGTCTGAAGGTGCAATTTTAAGGAAATTTATTTTTCAATGAGGCACTATATCGCATCCCATAAGGGGTGCTGCCCCTTGACCCCTGCCTGCTAACTGGCTAGCAGGACTGCTATTTTGTCATAGTTTTATCTTATTTTTAGGTTCCTTTAATTGTTAATTTATAGTTTACTTTTATGATTTTATAATGGTTTTAATGTGTTTGTTAAGTTGTTTTCAGTTGCATTAATAATTGAAAAATGGAAGATACTTGGGCTAAATCAAAAAATTTGGTAGAATGTTGCACAACAGGAGGGATGTCATTGTGTGGCAGCAAACAACTCAGGCCCTAGCACCACGCAGCGAACCCTAGGGTAGCAGCAGTTGAGTGTTGCTTACAGCCTATGTAGCCCTAGCTTCATGCAGTGAGCCCCAGCTCCATGCAGTGAACCCCAGTATTCGCAATAGATTCCCAGCACCACACAAAAAGATACATAGCCCATAGAAAATTATCCTAGCACTTAGCTATAGACTCCCGACACCCCACTGCAATATGTTTAAGCTGTAACCAAATTTTATCTGAGTTTTTGAGGGTCTTTTAGACCCTAGGTTATTTTGGAAAGTATAAATAGAAGGAGAAACATTTTATTTAGAGAACCATCTAGAGAAAGAGGCTAAGACATTATTCATTTGATTTTTTTTTACATTATTTTCTCCTTCTATTTCTCATTTAGTTTTCAGATTTCTACTTAGATTAGGATCAAATTTAGTTCCTGGGAACTCTATTGTAATGATTCAAGTGATTGAATCATATCAAATGAGTTTATTTATGAGGTTTGAATCTTATTTCTTCATTACTTTATTTTAGATTATTAAATTAATAGAATTGATTTGATGGATTCCTTTAAATATAATGAAACTGAGATGATTTCTTTGTTTACCATGAACTAATTTCATCCTTGTCTGGGGTTTGTATGAAGTGTTCATGATATGCTACTTAAATTAATTCCCCTTTAATTAAGCTTTATTTTCTTAATTAAATTGATTGATTGCTATGAACAATTGCTTAGATACCAATTGTTTGACCTAGGTTTTGAATGAAGGAATGAGAGTTAAAGTTCAATTTCAGATTTTATTCTTTTAAGATCTTAAAACAAATTAGAAATATAAGTTTTGAGATTAGGTTTGAGTTTTTGATATATAATTTGGTAGATTGACATTTACGAATGCGATTGCTAATAGATGAATTTCTACTTTTGAGTTGTAAGAAACAAGGGCCTTACCATAATCAATTGGGCAAATTCTTAAACATAAAGGATTGATAAACGGATTGCAAACCTTAGAAATTTTTCATCCGATGCATAAAAATCCCTTGCATTTGCATTAAACATTCATTTTAATTTTCTGCTTTAGAATCATTATAATTTTCTTGTCCTAATCATTCAAATTCTTTTCATTTAATTTGCATTGAATTAAGACAAATATTTCCATTTGCAATTCCTTGAGAGATACGACCTTAGGTGCTTTTGATATACTATGATTGCCTCGTGTACTTGTGGGTCGCTTTTAGATAGTATATTTTGAGGCAAACAAGTTTTTGGTGCCATTGCCGTGGAATTGCAATGCGAATTTGTTTGTTTCACTGTAATTATTTTTGTTTCTAGTTTTTGTTTAGATTTGTTTTTCAAGATTTTATGAAAGGGAAAAGATCTCTAAAAGGAGAGATTGTCCCTTTAGTTGATAAAATTCACAAGGTAGGTGGAAGGAGATTTGACCCAATTGAAAAAGAAACTAGTCAAGAAGAACAAAAAGAAATGGGATAGGAACATCGACCCATGAAAGAGTATGCTTGGCTAATCATAGGCACCGCAACAATATGCATTAGACTCAATGCGACTGCTTGGAATTATGAGCTGAAGAACATACATTATAGCATGCTTCCATTATTCTATGGAGTGTCAAATGAAGACCCCCTGAACTTCATTTGAGACTTCTATGCTAGCATCTAGACCTTCCCTCTACAAGGTTTGATGGAAGATCAGCTACAGATGAGATGTTTTCCCTACACTTTGAAAGACTATGCTAAGTCATGGTTGATGACACTTACTCCTAACTCATTAACCACTTAGGAGGAGGTGTATAATAAATTTATGGGGAAGTTCTACTCTTACTAGAAGATAGCTGAACTGAGACTGAAGATTGCAACCTTCATACAGATGGAAGGAGAACTTCAAGATGGGAGAGGTTCAAGATGTTGCAAATCCAGTGCCCACATCATCATTATCCACTACAGTTGCTCAACCAATTTTTCTATGATGGGCTTACATTTCAGAGCCAAAGCATCATTGACAATGCAGCTGGAGGGGCAATGGGAGAAATAATTGCTAAGGAGACATATGACCTATTTGAAATGCTTGGTGCTAAATCTCAGCAAAAAAGTGTGAGAGGGAGAAGAGTTAGAGTATAAGAAAGAGCTTTTAGGAAAGGTATGGCTATGTAAATAGCCAAACTCATGAGGCAAGTTAAGCTCGTAACAATAAAAGGAAACACACCAGTTCAAAACTAAGAGGTATATGGTATTTATGGTATTTATGGGCATGGTGATAATATTTGTCCTTCTAGTTTTGATGCCTATGCAATAGAACCAGTGCAAGCACAAGCTTTCGATGGTTACCAACCTTAGTTAAGAAATGACCCTTTTTCTAACACTTATAACCAAGGTTGGAGGAACCATCTAAATTTTTCTTTGAGGAACAACAATCAGTAGTAGTAATAGCCTCAAGTTCAAATGATGCAAAAAGGACACCAGTTTCAAGGAGAAGTATCAAATCAAAATTAGCAAAAGAAGCCATCCTTGGAACATAGCTTGAACTCTTTCATTCAGGTTAGCACTCAAATTTAGGAGGCTAATGATCAAAGATTTGACTCTTTGGAAGTAGCAGTAAGAATATAGAGACTCAAGTTAGTCAGATTGCAAATCAGGTGCAATTAAATCAAAAAGGGAAACTTCCTAGCCAACTAGAGCAAGCTAAGTCCATCACGGTTCTTTAGAATGGTAAGCAAATAAATGATAATGTTGGTGAAGCTTCTAACTATGCTGTGGAGGAAGAGAAAGTGATGGAGACACCTTCTTTATTTAAATTACACAAAGTGGATGATCCTTATCGACCATCTATTCCATTTCCAAGTCGTTTTAAAAATGGTAAGCAAGACAAGAAATTTGATGAGCTTTTCACAATGCTATCCAAGGTAAGTATCAATTTTCCCTTGCTTGATGAGATTAAGAATATGTTTGTATATGGAAAATTTTTTAAAGAGCTGAATTCTAATAAAAGAAGGCTAGAGATGGAGGAGAAAATAGTAGTGTCTAAGGTGATTAATGCTGTACTCCAGCAAAAATTACCTCTAAAAGCTAAGGATCCTGGTAGTTTTGTCATTGACTTTAGTATGGGCAGTAGTGAAAAGGCTAAAGGTATGTTAGATTTAGGTGCTAGTATTAATTTGATGCCATATGCCTTATTTAAGCACTTGAATTTAGGAGAGCTAAAACCCACCAAAATGACCTTGCAATTAGCTGATAAGTCATTGAGATTTCCTAAAGGAATTATAGAAGATGTGCTAGTGCAAGTAGGAGGGTTGATAGTGCCTATTGATTTTGTGGTGTTGGATATAGGAGATGAGTTATTTAATAGGTCAAAATTACATATCTTGTTAGGTAGACCTTTTATGGCAACTACTAATACTTTGATTGATGTTAAAAATGGGAAATTGACTATGATTGTTTTGGGCCAAACTGTTGAATTTTCCATTTTTAATAGTTTATCTGTTCCTACCACATCACTTATTGAGGAATGCTCTTCTATTGAATACTTTAATAGTGCTATCAAAGATGTTTTCTTATAGGGATCCTATGAAAAAAGAAATGTCGTAGGTGTCTAAGTTGGTTGAGCTCCAAAAAGAAGTGTATGGGAGCTCTCAAATGTTTAAGGAATGAGCCAAACCTCTTCGCGATAAAACCCATGTCTGGAAGTCCCTTGAACCAGGTATGAAAGTACAACTCTATAACTCATGGTGGTGTCACAATCTAGGGAAATCTAAACCCTATTTGAGTGGTCCTTTTATTGTGAATATGGTACATCCCTCTGGAGAAGTAGATTTGTTTAACTTTTATAAAGATAAAATTTTAGAGTCAATGGTCAAAGAGTTAAACCACATTTTGAGGGAGTGGAAAAATTTAAGGAATTTAAGGTTCCTTAATGACTTCCAAAACGTCCAGCTAAAACGACGTTAAAGAAGCACTCGATGGGAGGTAGCCCATCATTGTCTTTCAAATTTCATTTTCAAAATCTATTTTGTTTTTAATAAAGTCCTATCTTGAAAATTGTTTGTGTCAAGTCATTTTTATAGCATAATTGTTTGAATAATTTAATTGTCCTGTGCTTTAAGGAAAATTTTTCAAGTAATCTTAAGTACTAATGTTTCAAATGTTTTGCACTTGTCATGATCTTAAATGTTTTTTTTTTTTTATCTCTAATTCATTGAGAACATGCTAGACTCTACCACACCTTGGTTAGCTTTTGAGCCTAAACATTATTCTTCTTTGTTGTAATTGAGTGTGCCATTTTGATTAAGCATATCTAGAGCTTGCCTGGGCATACTTGTTGAGACCATATTATAATTTCAATTCAGGCATTAAAATGATTAAGGCATTATGATTCACCCTTTTAGCTTAAATGGCCAACCTTAAATGTTACTTCCATTAGCAAGCCACTTCAAGCTTTGACCTTTTCTTTAGAAACACATAGCTTTTAACTTGACCTTTCACTTTAATTTTCATTTGTTTGTCCATCCTTGAGGATTTGAGCATTTGGAAATCATTTCATTGAAGTTGAATGTGTTGACATTGCTTGAGGTCAAGCAAATATTTTAAGTGTAAGGTGAGGGAATTTATATTGCCTTGGGGGATATGTTCTTGAGTAAACTATGATGTAATAGACTTCATTTTTTCTTTAAAAAAATTGAAAAGAAAATAATGGAAAATGAATGAATGATAAGGTCTAACATGAATTTGAACATATTATTGCATTGCAATTGTTAATTTAAAGAATATGGTAAGAAGGACATGTTCTTAAGTAAACTATGATGTAATAGACTTTATTTTTTCTTTAAAAAAAATTGAAAAGAAAATAATGGAAAATGAATGAATGATGAAGCCTAACATGAATTTGAACATATTGTTGCATTGCAATTGATAATTTAAAGAATTTGGTAAGATGTTGCAGCAAAGGTTTAGGTAGAATCAAAGAAGTATTTTGTCTTTAAGCTTGTTATTTGATCTTAAATGCTCTTATGCTCAATGGTTAAACTTGTTTTTCCCTTTTCCTACCTTTACCCTAGCCCCATTATAACTAAATGAAAGACCTTTTGATTGATGCCTTGAATTAAATTAGTGGTGGAGATTGGATCAATATGCAACTTTATGGTAGTTTGCCTTTAAGTATGGTTTGAGTGATTTTCTATATAAATTAAGAGAAACACTTAGTAAGTGAGTAGTCTATCTTGTTAGTCATGTTTGGAGGTAACTAATTTTTGAATAGAGGAGACATATGCAAACTTTTAAATTGTTTTTGCTAAGGCTATTGTTATATGAGTACTGGGATTGCTAAATGATTAATGAATTCCTATTCTATGCCATGATTATTGCTTGAGGACAAGCAAATTTTTAAGTGCGAGGTAGTTATTTTGTCATAGTTTTATCTTATTTTTGGGTTCCTTTAATTGTTAATTTATAGTTTATTTTTATGATTTTATGATACTTTTAATGTGTTTGTTAAGTTGTTAGTTGCATTAATAATTGAAAAAATGGAAGATATTTGGGCTAAATTGAAAAATTCAGTGGAACGTTGCACGGTAGCAGTAAGCAACTCAGGCCCCAGCGCCATGCAGCAAACCTCAGTGCGCCATAGCTGAGTGCTGCCTGTAGCCTATGTAGCCCCAGCGCCACGCAGTAAGCCCCAGCGCCACGCAGCGAACCCCTATGTCCACAATAGATTCCCAGTGCCTTACAATAGGATTCATAGCCCACAAAAAATTATCTTAGTGCCTAGCTGCAGACTCCCTGTAACAACCCACACCTACCCTAGAAATTTTCGTGACAATTTACTTGATTTAGAACTATTAAGGCTGAGTGTGTACTTTATAGAAATTTATGTGTTATATGGTCGATGAGTATGTGGTATGTTAAATTAATTTTAATATGCATAATATGAGTTGTTATTGTGAAAAAAATGATTTACATGAAGTGCATTAGCATAAAATAATTTGTTTTAAATAAAATAAATTTTCATGCATAAAGGCAATTTTTAAGCACAAAATAATTTTATGAGTATTTTAAAATAATTTTTAAATAAATGTTTTGGGGAAATATTACAAAAAATAATAAGAAAAATATTTTATTTTTAATTATCTATAATTAGCTCCTAAATTAAATAAAAAGCCCAAATACCTAATAGTCTACTACCCAAAAACCCTCCTAACCTAGCTCATTAAGGGTAATCTTGGAAATTGTTCAAAACCCTATATTTAAATACCAAATTTTGGCTAGCCCTAGGGTTTCCAGTAGCCACACTCTATTATTCTAGTATTTACATGAAAAAAAATTCTCTCAAAATAGTTCTTTCGACTGAAATTCTCAAAACACCTTTGACTTTGCGATTTCTTAACCGTAATCATAAGTTTTTCTTCTCTTTCAATTCTTTATCTGATTTCTATGAATTAAATTATGAGAAAAATTAATTTGAACTGGGTATTTATTAATTTTTATAGATTTAATTCAGTTTGGTTGAGTTTTTGAAAGAGAAATCTAATTCTCTACCGAAAACACAAATCTTTCTGCGCGATTTCTCCAAAAGTGAATCATCTAACTCAAAATTGAAATTTTCATGCATAAACTCAACAAAGTGGTGGGGGGGGGGGGGTGATTTTTGCATCATTGAATTCTAAAATAATTTTTTTTATGTATTTATATGAAAAATATTGGATTAAATCACATTTTCTACATATTATTGAAATGACCAAAAAGTTTCAGAAAATAAGGAAATTCAAAGTTTTCATCCTAGAACATGAAAGTTGGAATATATATATATATATATATATATATATATATATATATATATATATATATATATATATAGCTAGCTACCAAATTCCGTGTTAATGACGTCTAAATTGATATTTGTTATGTTTGGATGGGAAATAATCATTTAAATCATGTGTTTATATATTACTGTAATAATCGAAAAACACTGGAAAGCTAGAAAACTCATGATTTTCACTCTAAAACCCTAAACTTGGAATTTTCATGCATAAGATATGTCAATGGCTACCGATTTGCACATATTGATGTTCTAAACTAATATTTGTTGGGATGCCACCTCGTGAGTTGATTTAACAAGTTGGACACATAGACTAGGAGGTGAGACTAAATTATGACTAATGTGCTAATGGTAGAATGATATAGAAGAGGCTAAAAACTCTAAGTAAAAGTGGTGAAAACTCTTAACGTGGTACAAATGTAAGGATATATGACTTTGTGAAAGGTAAGACTAACGGAATGACTATCTTTGGATGAGATAGGACTAGACTAGATAGTGAATCCAATTTGATGAAATAGAGCTCCATCTTGAATTGCTGCTTCAAGTTGATTCCATCTTTTGGCTAAGCTACTTTTATGGTTTTTGATTACTTGCTTTAAATTGCCCTTTTGAGTTTTTCACTCTTTTTTTTTCTTTTTTTTTTTTGAATTTTTCCTTTTTTTTTTTTTTTTAATTTGGCAAGGCTATTTGTTTCATCTTACTTGGAAAGGTTTGATTCTTTTTGGATCATTGGGTTGGATTTCTGGTTTTTCTTCTTTTTTCAATTAACAAGGCTATCTGTTCTACTTTGCTTATAAAGATGATTGAGGATTGCCCCCAGCCTATAATGAGGATGGAAGCTTTAGTGTCTTTAAATTTTTGCAAAGTGGTGTTAGCTTGGAGAGAAAGTGACATGGATGTCTGTTTACGATATTTGGATGTTTTCCAAGGAATTGAAATTTTGGTGAAGGCTACTTTTAATGATCATTTGTTATGGTCTTACATGAATTTTTGACCCTTCGCATGTGATTCCTTATTTGCATAAAAATTCATTATTTCATTCAAATTGGATGAAAAGAAACACATAAAGAAAGGAACTTTATTAAATAATGCCATCTTTCCTTATTACAATAAGGATGACCTTAACATACTTAATAGGATGGCTCTAATAAATAGACTCAAAAAAGATGACTATGATTAACAAACTCAAAAAAGACAACTTTGATAGACAAACTCAAAAGAGATGACTCTGATAGTCAAACTCAAAAAAATGACTCTGATTTAAATGATGACTCAGACTTTAATTGCATAGACTCTGACTAATATCCTTCTTACCTTATTAACTCACTAGGTGACTTGAAAGGTTGATGGTAAAAAAGGTATTTATTGCCAATGTGTTCTTGGACTAATTCTAGACAGGTCAAGTTTAACTAGAGTCAAACTCTTTAATGTTTGGTTCAAATTTTTCCTCAATGTCCAAGTCAATAGTGGCAATCTTTGATTTTCTTCAAAGGTGATCTTCAACCTTGGATGCAATTGCAATCAAAACTTTGAAAGTGCATAGGTATTATGTTAATAAGGGATCTCGATAGTTTGGAAGTAAATTCTTAACAAGGATATTAATAAGGGATCTCGATAGTTTGGAAGTAAATTCTTAACAAGGATATCCATCTGTTCTTGCTCGATTGGCCTATTTACCATTAAAGCAGCTTTGGCCCTCCACCTTGTGAGGAATGCAGAGAAGGTCTCATTTGAAAGTTGCTTAGTGCTTTCTTAATCCCTTCGTGTAATGTCCACTTCAATATTATAATGGTACTATTTGACAAATGCCTTACAAATGTCCTCTTAGGTCTGTTTTTGGGTGTCATCCAAGTTAATAAAACATCTTAGGGTAGCATCAATAAGGGTTTGCTAAAAGAGTTGAGTAAGGAGCTCATTGTTGATACCAAAGGGATGCATTAACCTAACGTACATCTTTAAATGGATTTTAGGGCAAGTAGTACCATCAAATCTATCTAAATTTGGCATCTTGAACTTTGGTGGTAACTGGGCATTGGGAAGAGGCTTAATAAACTTGTGTTAACCATGCCTTCCCTCTTCTGTAGATTTTTTCACTAACTTTTCCATTGCTTTTATTTTTAGTAGAAAGACCTTAAACTTAGGATTACATATGGTTTCCCTCCTTTAGGAAGGATTCATAGGAAAGAAGGTGATTTGTGTTTGTTTAGTGGGTGCTAAATGAGAGAGAGTGTTTGTTTAGAGGATATTAAGGGGAAGTGATGGTGGGAGTATGGTTTCAAAGGTTAACTTGATGGGGAAAGTGGAAGCATGGGCTTGAACTGTGCTCAAATTTTGGTCTACGTTAAGTGAATCTTGAAACACATGACTTAAGGTTTAGCTTATGCTAGCTTGACTTACAATGTCTTGGACATCATTTAATATGACCTCCTTTAGTCTTGCAATTGGGCTTGAATTTAGGCCGTTTATCTTTTTAACATCTCTTCTTATTGCTCTAACAGTTTGGCTAGAATCTTATCCATGACATCTTTGTCAAATCCAGTAGACATCTTCGCAACCTTAGAAAGGGAAAAGGGAACTGGGTTAGTATTATGCTTTAGAAAAAATGGTTATGGTGGGGTATGACAAACCAAAGACCTCAAGATTGTTGATAATGGATGACAGCATCTTATAGTTAGGTTGACGATGTATGGGTAAAGATGAGGGTGGAGGTGTATGATGTTAGCTAGGTTAGTATTTAGCTAGAGGAGCTAGGTCAGATTTTAGCTTTGGAAATGAGGTTGGCATTTAGCTTTAAGTGGCTATGTTGGATTTTAGTTTTGAGTAGCTAGGTTAGAATTTAACTTTGAGTAGCTAGTTTAGAATTTAGCTTTGGGTGGCTAGGTTAAATTTTAACCTTGATGAACTAAAGTTTAGTTTGGAAGGCTAGGTCAAAGTTTAGCCTCAAGTAATTGGGATTATGATGAATGGTTTACCATGGGCTTAAGGATAGAATGACCATGGGTTTTACGATTGGGTTATGCATGTACCATGGATTTGGATGTTAGGTGGACTATAGGTTTGGTAATAGTTGGATAATGGGTTTGATTAGACTAGACCATGGGCTTAGATGGGCCATAAGTTTGGATAGTACTGTGAAAGATGAAACAAAGTCAGCATTTAGTTTAGGTAAGGATGATGAATGAGAATGAAACTAGGTCAATGTTTAGCTTTGGTAAGGATTATTGAGGATAAAGCTAGATCAGTGAAAGATGAAAGCTAGGTCAGTGCTTAACTTGGGTAAGAATTATGAAAGATGAAAACTAGGTCAGTGTTTAGTTTGGGTAAGAATTGTGAAGGTTGAAGATAGGTTAGCGTTTTGCTTGTATAATGGTTATAAAGAATAGAGCTAAGTTAGTGTTTAGCTTGGATAAGGATAGTGGATAAGGATGAGGGTACTATAGATGGGTTTATTTTTACCATGAGTTTGACATGGGTTTGGATGGGTTTAGGTGAACCATGAGTTTTGGGTTTTGACCATAGGTTTAGGTGGACCATGGGCTTTGGGTGTGAAGATGTTTAGATAGGTTTTTGACTCTTTATAAGGTTCAAGCTATATATGCATGTATGTATGAATAAATGAAAAAGGTTTCATGATAATAACATACCAAGTTCAGTATTATGGTGCATACAATCCTAAAAGAAGGTTCTATGAGTCATTACATAAAAGGGTAAGGGTGGCTTGAAAGAGAACCCATCACACTAGAAATGCGATATACCTAACCATGTGTGAGTCAAGGAGTCTCACATGGGTCTAGCAGTACTTGCATACTCGTTACACCTCTAAAAGGATTATAGGATACATTGTGGGCTAGATGATTTCACTATCAACAAGCAGACCTAAGGAAGGTTGCCCACTCAATGTTACTTTCTATCTTTTGTTTTCCTAAGAAACTAGGGTTTTGGACAAAGAGCCCAATGTAGTGATGCATGAAAAGCTATTTAATACTAAAAGCCAAACTTTTTGTTCTACCAAGAGTAGTCTACTTTCATCTTTTATTTTGAAAAAGATTTTGGAGTCCCTAATGGAGTCACCACCTGTGACACCTCGCCCGAGTACCGGTTTGATCTGCTAAAGGGAATCGAAAATGCCAGTTGGGAGAAACATCACGATTAAAACTCACTATGAGTTTAGAAAATTGTATTTTGTAAATTGTAATTTGCAAAAGGAGTCTCCATTTTAATTTTGTTTATTTTAGTTAAGAAAATTAAATGAAAAATCTAATTTGATTGACTCCAAAATTATATTATTTATCTCAAGGAAAAGCACTAATCCTCAAATGACCAAAGAGGACTTGAGGACTAGGTTTTGGTTAAAACAATACAAAAAGTTAGTTTGGCTTAAATACAAAATAATTTTTGTAAAAAGAATTTTTTATATATGCATGAATAGATATAATATGATGCATAAAACAAATATTATTCGTGGAATGCATGGCAAATGTTAAATAATGACAATTACAAAATGTGAAAAATAAAGGAAAACTATTTAAAATTATTACAAGTTAAAATATCAAAATCAAGAGATCTTTCCTCTAGCTCTTATAGGTTCTAGGAAAAGCACACATTCCCCAAATATAATCTAAACAATTAAATTAAGAAAAAGTAATAAAACAATTGTAATAAAAAAAAAACTAAAGTTTCAAATTTTATTTAAGAAAAGCAATTTTGATCTTAAACTCTGTGAAGAACATGATAAAGGGAAGAAGTTTTTAATTTTAGCAGAGTTGATGCCTTAGAGATGGCATGCCTACAGATCCCTTTAAATGGAAATCAAACACTGCACAGTTCTTCCTTCTTACGAAGGAGGGATTTTTAAGTCATTGTCTCTGTTATCATGTTTTGATTGATTTTAAGGGCTTAAGAATTTGTTAATTAGGTCATATTTTAATTAACAAAAATTATATCTTTTCATATTTAGATCTTAAAATTGGAATTGAAAAGGAAAAGGAAAGAACTTTTACCTTTGGCTTTTGGCAATAAGGAACCTAAGGAACAAGCTTGGCACTAGATCTAAGTTCCACATTAGCTTAGGGTTGGCACAAGCACTCCTTTTGGAAAAAGGATTCTTAAATAGTGCAAACTCTTTTTGAAGGACTTTGGATCACCCTTGCTTAAATACCATGAAATCCCTTTAAAAGAAAGAACTTGAATTGCACCTTTTCTTGATTAAGAGGCTTAGAAATAGGGTTTGAGTTTGATTAGGAACTTATAAATAAGGTTTTATATCATGGAAAAGGTTTTGGAATGGGGTTTTAGAGATTAAGAGGCTTAAAAAAAGGGTTTTGATGATTGTGAGGTTTAGGAATAGGGTTTAGAAAGCTTTAGAGGGAGTATAAAGGTATGTAATTATGTGTGGAAGTTGTTAGGAGGTGCAAGGTATTTATAAGGGAAGTCTAGAAGCTCAAAACTATGAATTTTCAGTATGGGATCAGGAAAAACACACCGCAGCAACTAATTTAGGGGCTGTGGCAGCCTCAAAGCCTTTTGTGACAGCTGTAGGTAGCTACCTTATAAGTTGTTGTACCTCATTTTTTGGCCCGTTCTCACCCATTTTTTATTTGATTTGGGCCCAAATTGATTATATGGGCTCATAATCAAGTGTTGATCATCTAAAGGTAAAATTTTGAGAAATTTATTTTTCAACGAGGCGCTGCCCCCTTGACCCTTGTCTGCTAATTGACTAGCGGGACTACCATATTGGCTCTATGTAACACATTAATCTTAGAAGTTATCAAACTGCAGTCTAATCCTAAGGGTGCAAATTGAGGGTTCACATATGCATGATTTGCTCTTGGATTTTTATCTCTTGAGCTTTGTGAACCCTTTTGAATCTTTTTAGGATTAGGGGGGTTTTGTGTGTGTCTTAAGTCCTTTATCAATTACCTTAATGCTAAAGGTTTAAAGAGTAATGGCCTTTATGAACATAGTATCAGAGGATGTGGATGGAGATCCACTATCAAAACCAAGGTCATTTTTCACAAGGGGTGGACTTTGAGACATAATGATGGTGTCCAAGGCTTCCTTTGATGAGCATTTGAGAGCAATTGACTTCTTTTTCTCCTTCTCTACTTAAGGCTCCTCCTTCTCTATTGTCATCTCATGAATGAGAAGCTTTCGAATGAGAACATCAATAGCAAGCTTGCTAAGATCTTCATTTGCTTTCTCAGTACCTACCACTCTAGTTTCATAGTGTTTCTTTTGAAGTGCTCTAAGAATCTTATCATTGACATCTTTTAAGGCATACACTTTTCCAAACTTCTTTAAGCTATTGACAATGGCTAGAAGCCTATTTGTCATATTGGTAATGCATTCATTGGACTTCATCTTGAATAGCTCATATTTAGCAGTGAGTAATTTAATCTTCTTATATTTAACTTACTTAGTTTCTTAATGGTAGTTCTCTAAATGCTATGTGCACTTGAACAATGTTAGACTCTACCCCACTTTTCTCTTATTAAGGAACTTAGTAGAATCGCCATTACTCTTTTATTTTTCCCATTGGCTTTCCTTTGTGCTTCCACCTACTCTTCTCTTAGAATTAATTCTTCTGTACCATCAACCATCTTTGAAGGAGGCTTTCATTCTTTAAGGACACAATCCCATGCATCAATGAGATTATTATCAAGCTAGACCTCCATTGTATGCTTCCAATAAGCATAGTTGGTGCCATCAGAGTGAGGCTTGAGATGATTGATCCCTTCATTGGCCATATTGATCTATACTCATGCACTTAAACCTTTAAAAGTGAGATTTCTAATTTGTACCACTTGATAAGGCCTAATGCACAAAGAAAGGCATTGAATTAGTGGGTAATTAAAATTTTGAGAGATGAGATAAGGAAATATAGATTGTGCACACATAATTTATAGCGGTTCAGATGTTATCTAATCCTACATCCACTCTCCAACCTTAATTGAGTATTTCACTAAGGTTGTACAATTACAATGGAGTTTCAAGCTCACTCCCAATTTTTACCTTAGTTGGTTCACACCTTACCCACTAACCAGCTAACAAGACTACCATACCAGCTTTATATAGCACACTAAATTTAGCAAGTATTCAAGCTACGGCTTATGACGAGGGTGTAAAATTAAGGGTTCACAGTAAGAAGAAAACTTGGTCCTAAAAGAGATCTGAGCTTCTTTTCATGATCTAAGAGAATAGTTCAGACCATATTAGGATGGACTATACATACTCAAGAAGATCCTATCCAGTGAAGGTGTCATCCTCATGGATATGGACGAAAATGAATTCTCCCATCTTTGTAACCTAGATCAACTAAAGAGATACTTTATTTAAAAATAATATATGCAATTAGTTTCTATTTTCCTTTTTAATGCATATGTAATTAGATCTACGTAGATATGATTCTCCTTAAAAAATGAATGAAAGAAAATTAATGTAAGGGATATGTAGGCAACCCAACTTGGGCACAGTCTAAATTATGATAAAAACATACTTCTATTTTTTGCATAACAAAATATCACATTCTTATTTTCTCTATGATTAATACATCATTAAATTAATTCCTTTTGCCTAAACAAAAAAAAAAAAAAAGAAAAATGCTCAGTAAGCTAAAAACATGAAAGGGCGATTTAGGAAAAAGTTAGAGCAAGCTCATCGAGTTAGAAATTCAAAAGGGCAACTTGGGCAAAAATTAAAGCTAAAAAAAGAAAGAGCTTGCTAAGTTGAAAACCCAAAAGGGTAACTTAGGCACAAATTAGAGCAAAAATAAAATATGTCTCATATATTGATAATCAAATTTTACAAAATACAATCCATCATCATGATAAAAAGGATAGCCTTTTCTATGTCATCTATAGCTTATCTTGTATTGTATGGTCCTATCAACCTACAAGTGTATACAAAAGCAAAAATCCTAAATAAAAAGCAAAAGGGTCACATCTAAATTCATAGTCTAGCCACTCTTCCTCCTCCTCTTGGAGTTCACATCTCTCATGCTCTTACCAAGTCCACCACATTCTCCTTAATGGTTACTGTAATGCTCTGCATTCCGTATAATTTTTACATGTCAACTATACAATTTTTATAGAGTGTTTTGATAATTTTTACATTGCATTCTAATAATTTATACTCTATAGTCCATGTAGTTTCTACACTATCTGTGTTACTAGTATACAATACCTGTGAATTTAATTATACTACGATAATATGTGCATTAATTGCAAATTAATTGATACTATGTTAATTTTTACACTGTCTAAAACTATATTACACTATATTATAATTACACTGTGAAAATTATTATCACATCCCATTTTCGGAGATATGACGGTCCTAGAACATGGGGAAAAATAAGGTCACCATACTTGTAGAACCTATTAACACATATACAAATCATGCCTAGGATCGTACCAAATCTTATACAATAACTCATTTAAAAACATTATATGGAAACCTTTAGTTGCGGAAGATAATAATTAGATACTTCACATACAATCCATCATAAAATAATACTCATAATCCAATTGAAAACCTTAATAAATAATATCTTGGAAAAAAATCATCAAAATAAAATATTCCTGGAGCATCTAATAACAACCGTTTATAGAATAGTATTATTATTGAGTCGGACAAAGAGTTCTCCCAAGTGAAGTAGAGTGCTTGAGCTATCACCTTGCCTTCTCATAATGCTCACCTAGAACCACACAAGAAAATGGGATGAGATAGATGATCTCAATGAGTAAATAATATAATAGAAATGATATCATATATCCCATTTTAAGGAAAGCCCATTACATATAACACATAGTTCATGATTTACTAATCATGGTTTCACAGTTCTCAATTTGACAAGATTTTCACTTTACCAGGTTTGCAGAAATCACACTTAAAACACTTATTACCCAATCAAAGTAAATGACTATACTAGCTCATTCACTCAAGGGAGAGGTGGCCTCATACCAAATTCCAACTCTCAACCCATTACTTATAAAGTCATGAAATTGATCAGGCTCCATGGCTAGAACTGCCTCTTCTAGCTGAGGTGGATACACAACCCTTATCCATCGGGTTAAGACCATGTGCACAGGTTCCGATGATTATCCGCATCGGCATAAGGATTTCTGCGTAAAGGGTTAAAGGTGCTAATGGCAATCATAAATAATAATATCATGTAAGGCAATAATAACAAGTATCCCAATAGCAATAGTAGTTTAACTTTCGAACAAAAGATACAATGATAGTGTAGTTCTAGAAAAATATAAGTTAGGGCAATAATTGCAAAGGTATTATCATTGGAAAATCAAAAATGGTTTTGGACCAATTGTCCTTTGGCAACCCAAGCATACAAAGAAATCATTAAAATAGAAAAGAACTTGAGTTTCAAGATATCAAAGGTTCACAAAACATGATAGCTTGCACTTGTAACTTGAAACATAATGTTTACTCACCTTGTGGTTCATTTGCTCCTAGAAAATGTAGCCCTTTTGAACCTCTAAAACTTCTTAAACTCTAATATAATATTTAATTCAATACTTAGTATTTATTTAATCATGATGCTATCTTGTCCCATATCTACCCCATGCACATATAACATTCACATACACTTAGGGTTGCACATAGAAGTGCACTCATCACTTGCACATAACATATTCACTTTAAAAGTCTTGTACACTTAGCCTTTGTAGGCCCATATGAAAACACATTACAATTTTGTTGATATCTTTCTAAGGTCAATACAATATCATTACCATAATATCAATTTACTTTAACAATCATCTTAGTACATTTAACACTTCCATATATGTCAACTTAACAAAAAACTTTTCAAGTGTCATGCCTATCACTTATGCCCAATTCATTCAGTCAATCTCTTCATCAATTCAAGATCATTAATTCATTATTGATTCATCATAAAACCTATTTCCATTTTACCTAATCACATGCACATTCTAATCACAATATAAGATTACGATACCTTAGATATACCTTAGGTGTACCAAAGTGCCACTAGGCTAGCCTATAGTCATTCCTTCAACCAATATGCAATTTAACCATCTATCATATATATATATATGTCAATAATTATCAAAATACATCACATAAAAATTATAGATAATGGGATAAAAATATCAATGTAGGTCGGATGCCTTATTCAAAAGCAAAACCTGAATTTTCTTATTTTTCGCCCTTTCCATCTATTACAGTACTATGTAAAAACATGGTTTGAACCAAGATTTTTCATGTAATAAAAAAAAAATTTATTTTAGAATATATATATGTAAGATCGGCCCATCTATACATTCATATGCATGAAAATTTCCAACTTAAAGTTTTAGGATGAAAAACCATGAGTTCTCTTGTTTTCGGTACTTTCCGGTCATTATAGCAATATGTAAACATGTGGTTTAAACCATTAATTTTTATTCAATCACAACAAATATCAGTTTAAAACATCAATAGGTACAAATCAGCAGCCATGAATGCTTTTCATACGTGAAAATTCCAAATTTAGGGTTTAGGAAGAAAATCATGAGTTTTTAAGCTTTCCATGCTTTCCGTTCATTACAGCGATATACAAACACACGATTTAAATCATTATTTTTCATCCAAACAAAACAAATATCATATTATAATTCCTTCATTTACAAATCAGCAGCCATAAGTACAAGAAATCATAGAATTTTCCAACTTCTAAGTTCTAGCATAAAAACCTTGAATTCCTTTGTTTTCTAAAACTTTTTGGTCACTATAGTAATATGCAAAAATATAATTTAATCCAATATTTTTTATCAAAATATATCAAAAATCATTTTAGAATCTAAACATGTAGTATTTGCACCTCCCCCCCCCAAAAGAATTTATGTTTGAAAATTTCAATTTTTGAGTTATAGGATTCACCTTTGGCGAAATCGCATAGGAAGGTTGATGTTTTCGGTATAGAATTAGATTTATCTTTCAAAAACTCACCCAAACTAAATTAAATCTATAAAAATCAGTAAATAACCAATTCAAAATAATTTTCTCATAATTTATTTCATAGAAATCATATAGGAAATTGAAAAGAAAGAAAAACTTATGAATAAGAGTGAGAAATCGCAAAGTTGAAAGTGTTTTCGAGAATTTCAGTAGAGAGAAATATTTTGAGAGACTTTTTCTGTGAAAATACTGAAAAACAAAATGGTGGCTACTAGAAATCAAAGGCTGCTCAAAATTCTCATTTATATATTAGGGTTTGGGGTGTAATTTCTAAGTTTACCCTTAATGAGCTAGGTTAGGAGTGTTTTGGTGTAGTGGACTTTTGGGTATTTGAGTTTTTTAATTAATTTAGGGCTGATTATGGGTAATAAAAATAAAAATATTTTTCTTATTATTTTCACTTAAATTTTCCCCAAAACATTCATTTAAAAATACTAAGAAAATCATTTTATGCTTAAAAATTGCCTTTTTACATGAAAATTCATTTTACAAAAAATAAATTATTTCATGCTAATGTATTTTATTCAAATCTTTTTTTTTATAATAATAATTCATATTAGGCATATTAAAATTAATTTAATATGTCCCAAACCCATAATTCACATCACACACAATTTTCTCATAGTTACACAATTTGTCACAATAACCTTAAATTCAAATAATTTGTCACTAAAACTCTTAAGGTAGATGTGGGTTGTTACAATTATGCACTGTGTCTGATAATTATTTTCACTGTTCCTAAAATATGTTTAAGTGACTAAGAATGGTTAACCAGTGTAATCGTAATTAATTGAATAGCCAAATAATGTGCATGTGACTATTTATATAACAAGTAAATGGTGTAGTAATTTTAGAATTTGCATTATGGTCTAGCCATTTTAGGTAAAGCCACCAAATTTTACTAAAATGGAAATTTGACTAAATTCTAAAGAATTTCAAAATCCTCTTACCTAATGTGTTGATAGTGGTAAAATGACCATTCAACCAAACATTAAAAACTCTTTTACCCATCTCATTAAGAGCACTAAGGTCTTTTCCAAATTAGAAACCCTAACTACCTTTCACCATATAAATTCATCTCATTCTCTTCTTCCTCTTCATTTTTCCAGAAACAAAAATTACCAAAACACCCATTTCCTCCACCATATTCGGCCAACATTAAGGAGCTTGCTAGAGGAGGAATTTGTAAGTAATTTCTTCATGAAATCTTCTCCATTTTCCATCATATAAATGTTCCTTTAGTTCCTTTTCTCTTGCATTGAAGTTTCCACTCTTTTTCCTTGTATATGGTTTGGTCTCCATAAGTGGGTGAGGAAGAAAAAGGATTCAAAGCCAAGGCTTCAAAAAAAAAAAAAACTCACTCATTCTCACTTTAAGGTTAATTCATGAACCATCAATTTCTTTACATGCATTTTCCTTCATTTCTTTTTCCTCCATGGTTCAGCCAAAGGGTGTGTCTCCAAACCCTAGGCCTATAATTTATGATGTACGTAAATTTGTGATGTTTAGCAAGTTAATTGAGTGATTTGAGTGTCAATTTGTGAAATTGATTGAAGTGTGAAATGTTTCCCTATGTATGTAGTTCAGCCATGGCTAGGGTACCACCTAATTTGATTTTTAATTTTAATTGCTTAATGATTTATGCATATTAGGATGTCAGTTGAAAGACACATGTGTTAATTGGTACAATTGTTGATCATTTTTGGTTTTCCCCGAAAAGATAGGTTTAGCTAAGGATGGGTTCCCAAATCCTAGGCTTATAATTCATGGTGCATATGAAATTGTGTTGCTTGATGTGTCAATTGCATGATTCAAATATCAATTTGAGGCATTAATTAAATTAAAGTGGTTTTCCCCCAATGTGTAGGTTCAACCCATTTAGGATTTGGACTTCAAGTGTTCATTTATTTCAATTGATTCTCAAATTATGTTTAATTAGTAGCTAATTGAAGATTCATATGGTTAATTTTACAATAGAAGCATGGGATTAGGTTTTCCTTGATTTAACTGGTTATGCCATGTATGAATTTGTAAGTTTGTGCATGATAATTCAAATTGATTGTTTAATTGTGTAATTGGGTAGTTTAATTGCATGAATTGAGCTTTAATTTGATTAATTGAAGTGTAATTGAATGTTTCTCCAATTTTTCCCAATTTATTGATTTTGACCAAGTGTGACTTTATAATTCTATGTTTGATTATCCAAATTGATTGTTTCATTATGCAATTGAATGATTTAATTTCATGATTTGATATTCAATTTAACCAATTGATGATCAAATTAATGTTTTCCCTAAAACACCCCATTCGGCCAAGATAGGGTTTCCAAACTCTTGATGTTTAATTCCAAATTCATGCCTAATTGAGCTTCCCCATACTTGAACTAAATGATTTAAGGCTCAATTGGAGAATTGATTGCATGAAATGTGTTTTCTCGCAATTTCCATGATTTGGCCACTTAGGGTTTCTTAAACCAATTGGAATTAACTTCAATTAGACAACTAATTGTACATATATGTAAACCAATTTGATGACTCTAAAGTCAATTTGAAGTTCAATTAACAAATTAATGGTTTTAATTAATAAATTGATGGTTTTCTCCAATTTGGGACTTAGTTAAATTTGGGTCTCCCAAATTGGGTGACTTAATTGCTGTAGGTGATGTAATTAAGTCCAATTACATATGTATGCCTTATATGATGCGTTAATTAGCCTAATTAAGCAAATCTATATGAAATGGGGAACCTAGATCATTTGGCCATGATGTGAATTGATGTGCCAAGCACTATAATTTGATTTAATTGCAAGGTTAAACATGTGTATGTAAGAATAATGATTATGTGGCTTAGTTGTGTACAGCTTATGCAATATGTGAAATTACTTACATAGGCCATTTTGCCATAACATCTTATGAGTCTTAGTGCTATATAATTGATAATGAGCAAGTGAATAAGTCAATCTAAATGGTATGACTTCAAGAGATTGTTGAATTGATAAGTTGATTGTGTAACCTTTGAGAGTATACTAGGGTAGGCCTAGGACTAGACTAAGGTCAAGCTACATTTGAATATGATACTAATATGATACTAAGTGAATGTGAATGGTATAATTGCATTGTAGAGGATAAGGGAGAAGTGATGCCTGTGAAGTCAAGGAGCATCATTAAGTTGGGAGCAAAGGAGCCAAGGTGAGTATATGATATGATAAAGTAATATGTGCATCCACATATGTGTCATTTGAAAACCATATAAAAACCATTAAAATCCTAGCAACTATTCCTTCATCGTATCTTTGATACCCCAAAGTGGTATTTAATTGCTCTGTTAGGATAAATTATTGATGGCCTTTGGCATTGTTAAAATGCACAAACCTATTGAATTTATTAGAACCTCGATTATTATATGAGATTGACATTGAAACCCTATTGCTTTCTTGTGACATGTTTTCTTTCATTTATGCCATAATATTCATATCATCCTTAAATGATAATTCTTTTCAAAACATTGAATGGTTTAACCTAATACCAATTTGTTGAAGGGATTAGTGGCACCAAGAGCGGAAGCATGGTAGGTGGGGCAAAATTTCAAACATTTCAAAATTTTGCTCCACCGTTGTGGTAGGTCCATTATCCTATCAAATTGTTCACCAATTGTGTGCCAAACACATACAAGAAAGAAAATAAGAAAAAGAAGTATCATATACCTTTCTCCTTAGCTCCTATTTCTTTTAGCTCCCCAAATGTGAAGTGTCTAGCTTGCTTACACCAAGCAAGTATCAAGAGTTCTTGTTGTTTTGGACTTGCTTCTATTATCACCAAGTCTTATCTTGCTCAAAGAAAAGAAAAGAATAAAAGGATGATGAAGGAATGAATAATATTAAAGAACTCTTTATTCAAGCTTCCCTTCTTAAACTCTCTTTTCAACTCTTGCATGTAATAGTAGCTTAAAGTTAGTGGAAAATTCTGAAGCTCTCCACTAAGTCTTGTGACTTCTCATAGCTTTTTCACCAATTTCATCAACAATTGATTATGGTTTCATTAGTGGGAAGCATATTTGACTTGTAGTCATATTTGTCACCCATTAATGTTAGTTAAAAGTCCATTGTACCTTTATCATATAAGGACATTTACAAGTTGCCATTGAGTGGAGAATCTCTAACCCCTAAAATCTCTCCCTTCTATATCTAATATGGATTTATGCCCACATCACATATGTGTTAGGGTTTAGAGATTCACTAAGCCCACTTGTAAATAACCACATCATATCTGGTTTAGGCTTCCATCAAATGTTCAAGCCCAATTAAATTTAGTCCAAAATTATTTCAATTTAGTCCTTACTATTTATATCACATACAAATCATGACTTAATTGAAATAAATCCTTTATGAAATAAACTTCAAGACATGTTAGGATCTTCATAAATTTAATTATGTTCGCCCTTATGCACCAAGAAAGGGAGTTGAATTGGTAGGAAATTAAAAATTTAGATAGAAAAGAGATAGAGAAAGAGAATGAACACAATCAATTTTATAGTGATTTAGGTATTAATGGACCCTATGTCCACTCCCTAATCTCAATTGGGTATTCTACTACTAATTGTTACTTACAAGGAGTTTTAAGCTCACTCTAAACTTACAATGTGTTTCAATGGCTCACACACAACCTTTACAAGTGTTTCCCTTAGGCTTACACTTAAACCTATACAAGAGTTTTCTAGTAGCTCACTCTCAACCCAATATTATGTGTTTTCAATGCTAACACTTAACCCTTTAAGCTATCAATGCTCTTACAACAACCAAATAACAACAATTAAGAAGTAAAGGCTTTGAGAATTAAAATTGTAAGAGTTTGGCTTAAATAAAGGTTGTTGGATCATTATGAGGGTCTTTGGAGGGGGTATTTATAGCTTCTTCCCTCCAAATTCCCATTACAAATAGATACCAAAAAGGATCCTCAAAACAGCCATAAAATCTTGCATTAAATGCTCTGTCAGAGCTGGGTCATGGTCACTAAGCCTTTTCTCCTGGTCGCGACTCAATTTTCCTTATCAAGACCAATATTTCATGGTCATGATCTTCATAATCCACAATGGCTAGATAACACATGGCATCTTCTCATTGGCTCTTTAACTATCCATTGGAAGTTTGGATTTTTGTATGAATTTCGTGGTCGCGACTACCAATTCTCGGTCGTGAATCAAGGATCGCGCCCTTGGTCGTGGTCACAACTAAGGTCGTGATTCGTTCTGTGCCTCAAAGCTAAAAATTTAACTATATTGCCTTCTGATCGTCTTGGTCGCAATATAATGGTCGTGGTCGCGATTTAGTGATCGCGGTCGTGATTATGCTGTGTTTGCATAACTCAAAAGCCAATCAATGTCTTTGGGAGATTTCAAGCATACTTGAAATTCAATATGTCAAATATGTTATAATCTGAAAAATAAACACTTAAAGTACACATTAGGTAGCTTTAATTTGATTGACAAGATCAAAATAGAGATTGACTAAGTTTTGAAATGACTTAGGTCAACAATCTTCCCCTTTTTTATTTTGACAATCAAATTGAACTTAAATATAAGGTAATTTTCAATTTAGAATGCTCCCCCTCAATATATATAATACATAACAAAAAAATAAAGCATTAGAACAATTTGAAAAGTATATGATTATTTGAGAGAATATATCAAAAAGTTATATAACAATGAATTTCTATATTTTTTTCTATATTCTAAGTTCTATTTCTATATTTCTCCCCTTTTGGCAATATCAAAAAGAATGAATTGCATAAAGAACTTTGCATAAAGAGAAAATAGAGTAATAATACTTATGACTCAATATCAAAATAGATGCAATTATACATTTCATATGCTAAGATATCAGCAAGTCATTGAAAAGAAATTCAAGCAATTGTAGTCCAATATACCCAAAATCAACCATAAAGCAACCAACATGGAACCAGAATGCATAAGTTAAAAAAATATCTAAATTTAATTGACTTAAGAGTCACCTTAATTCAAGATTTTAACAGAGTGAAATATGAAAGATAAATTTCTTAATATATATAAACTTTTGATGCATATGAAAAAAAACTTTATGTAATTTTGAAAATCTAAGACAATGAGCTCCTATCAAGCATGCCAATTTCCCTTTTTATGAAATTTAATCTTTCTTTATTTAGGGGTTTTGTGAAAATATCAGCAAGTTGGTTAGTTGTATCAATAAATTCTAATACAACATCACCATTTTGCACATGATCTCTCAAGAAATGATGCCTAATGTCTATATGCTTACTCCTAGAATATTGGATGGGATTTTTAGAAAGATTTATGGCACTTGTGTTATCACATTTGATGGGAATGTGATCAATCACTTGACCATAGTCCTTGAGTTGTTGTTTCATCTAAAGAACTTGAGTGCAACAACAACCCGCCCCCATATATTTTGCTTTAGCTGTGGACAAGGCTATCGAAACTTATTTCTTACTAAACCATGAAACTAAACATTTACCAAAAAAATGACAAGTTCTGGAAGTGCTTTTTCTATCAAGCAAACTACTGGTATAATCCGCATCCGAAAATCCAATTATTGTAAAAGATGAATTTCTAAGATACCAAAGTCTTAAATGCAAAGTGCCATGTAAATACTTCAAAATTCTTTTAACAATATGCAAATGAGATTCTTTAGGACAAGATTCAAAGCATGCACACAAACAAACATTATACATTATATCAAGTCTAGATGCCATAAGGTAGAGAAGAGAACCAATCATACCTCAATATTTCTTCTCATCTATAAGCTTACTCTTTTCATCTTTGTCAAGCTTAGTTGATGTGCTCATTGGAGTCTTGCTACTTTTGCAACCATCCATGCCAAACTTCTTGAGAAGCTCTTTTGTATATTTGGATTAGTTAATGAAGATACCATCTTTGCATTGCTTGATTTGTAGTCCTAGGGAGAACTTGAGCTCACCCATCATGCTTATCTCAAATTCCCTAGTCATACATTTGGCAAATTCTTCACAAAGATGTTCATTAGTAGCACCAAATACAATATCATCAACATAAATTTGAACAATTAAAGTGTCATTTTTGTGCCATTTTACAAAAAGTATTGTGTCAACCTTGCCCTTAACAAAATCATTTTTCAAAAGAAATGTACTTAGCCTTTCATACCAGGCTCTGGGAGCTTGTTTCAAATTATACAAGGCCTTGGTTAATTTAAAAACATGATTGGGAAGTTCATAATGTTCAAAACCAGGGGGTTGCTCAACATTTATGCATTTAAAAAAACACTTTTAACATCCATTTGAAAAAATTTAAAATCCATATGACATGTATAAGCAAGCAAAATCCTAATAGCCTTTAATCTTGCAATGGAGCATAAGTTTCATCATAATCAATGCCTTCCTCTTGGTTTTACTCTTTGGTAACCAATTTAGCCTTATTCCTAGTGATGAAACCATGCTCATCTAACTTATTTCTATAAACCCATTTACATCCAATAATGGGATGATCTTTAGGTCTAGGAACAAGTTCCCAAACTTTGTTTCTCTCAAATTAGTTGAGTTCCTCTTGCATAGCAATCACCTAACTCTCATCATTAAGAGCCTCATCAATGGTCTTTAGCTCAATTTAAGAAACAAAAGCAAAATTATTATCTAAGGCTTTATAATGAGGTCTAGTACTTACACCCTTAGATGGATCACCTATGATTTGCTCCTCTGGGTGATTCTTAGGGTATCTCTACTCCTTAGGAAGTTCTTGAACATCTTCCTCTTATGGATTTGATTGATCCTCATTATCTTGTTGGTTTTCCACTTGGTCTTCAACTTCCTTTGGAGTCTCATCTTAATCTAATCCAAGCTTTTCAAATTCACCTACAAGATCATCAAGAATACTACCTTTTCCAAGATCAAGTTTACTAGATTCATTAAATACAACATTCATAGACTCTTCAGTTACGATAGTCTTTTTCTTAAAGACTCTATAAGCTTTACTAATGGTTGAGTATCTGAGGAAAATGCCTTCATCGATTTTAGAAGCAAATTTTCTAAGGTTATCCTTGGTATTTAATATGTAGCACTTGCAACGAAAAACTCTTAGATATGAAATCTTGGGTTTTCTTCCATTCCATAACTCATAAGAGGTATTATTCAAAATGGGTCTTTTAAAAACTCTATTTGAAATGTAACATGAAGTATTAATGACTTCTGCCCAAAAATAAGTTGGTAAATGATGCATATTCTACAAGTGTACAAATTGCACAAGTAATATAATGATGAGTAGAGTAATCATTCCACTGAAGACAAGGTTCAAGTACTAGCTTAAACTTTGATTATTGTCTAGTTAATCAAAAGTTGAGTAATATTTAAACTAAAATGACTAAACTAAATTAAAGACTTTAATAAAGATAATGTAAGAGAGTTATAAGAGAAAAATTGATGGTAGAAGCTACCTAGATATTTGAATCCTCCTAGACCCCTTAAGTATTTCATGAAAGGAACTCAACTAAATCAAATATCAAATTGAATTGGCATTCCACTAAATTAGATCGAAACCTGTCTCGAGTGATTCAATCCCTAATTACTAAGTATTATAAAAGGAATCTCTTCTCAATTTATAATTAAATAGAACAACATTAAAATCAAGGAACTATAAACCAAAGAATCTTATAGGTCTATCTAGTACCCCAATTAATTCTCAACCTTTATGAGTAATCAATTCTAACTAAACTTTTTTAAGATAATTAGCAAGAAAACTAATTTCAATTATTAAGCATGCAATTGACAAGAGGAAATAAAAATTATAAATCATAAAGATAAATCAATCCAAATGAATGATTTAATTAATTAAAAATCCATTCAATCCATACAAAGTAACCTAGGAGTCATCAAATACCTAGGTATGACAAACTTAGTTCATAATGGAAAAGTGACAAGAATAAGAGATAAAAGAAAGAGAAATCAAACAATTAATAATGGATGAATGATAATCTAAACTCAAATCTTCAATCCTTGAACTTCGATCTTTACCTTCAATTTCCACTCTAAAATCTTGGTTTTTCCTCAGAGAAAATTGCTTCTTAGTATCAGATTCAGAACCCCTAATTACTATGCAAAAATTTCTTATATACCCTGACAGAGTCGCAGCCACGCCCACACCCATGCCCATGGCCTTGGGCATAGGAATGGCCAAAAATATTCTTGGCTTGGCAAAATCAGGTAGAAGCCTTTTCTTCTAGTCCCACGAGCACACCCATACCCATGGCTTTAGGCATGAGAATGGGGCTATTTCGTGAAAATAGGCAGTAGCCTTTCTCCTTGTCCCACAAGCACACCCATGCTCATGGGCTTGGGCGTGGCTCATGTTATACTTTGCTTTCGCTTCTTCAAAATGCTCCATCTTTTAACCAGACTTTATCATTCTTTTGTATTATCATCTCATGGCATGTTAAAGCATAAGATTTCTGAAAAGGACTAAAAAGAATACTAAAACAAACAAATCAAACTCAATTTTAAGTATAAATCATGATAAATGAGGGGATAAAATATAGGCATTCATGTACTTATCAAATTCCCCCACAATTGAGTGTTTGCTTATCCTCAAGCAAATTGAAACAAGATAAAAAGAATGGAATAAAATCCCCCTACCTCAGATAATAAAAATCAAATGGTTTATATGGCAATTACTTGGAATTGACATAATGTTAAAATATGATAGCCAAATGACTAACTCTACAACCTAAAGCTTGCAATCTAGAGTTATAAATGTAAGCAACAAATTCCAAAACAACAAGAGTTCATGCAAAGCAGTCTCTAATGATTTTCTCCTAAGTGCATGACTATCCCCTTGAAGTTTCACTTTTCCCTCTTGAATTTTTTTTTCAAGGAGCCCAACTTGTTTGAAATATCATCGTAGCCTTTTTATATGAATGCAAACACTTTTGGTGCCGGCCTCCAGTCACTCAGCTAGAATCACACTATTAAATGGTTACTAGCACTATTCATGACCTTAACCCCCTATTGTTTTAAAAGAGTCAAAGAACAGCGGAATAGGTTTTAATTTTCAAAGCTCCTTCGCAATTTACTTTTGATTTTCTCTTTATTTTCAAGGAAAAATAATCATACAACCTATGATATTATAAAATTCGACTACTCAAAACTAAAGTAGCAATGGAATATTTTACTGCTAAAAAATGTAACTAAAGTTTCAAACTTTAGGCTTTGCAAAATTCTTTAATTCAAAATCCTAATACGACTACCAAATCTGATTCATAATAGAAAATTATGTATCGACCAAGGCATTGCCATTGAAACATAATTCCTTTATCAACTAAGGAGGGAAAAATTTCATGCCATACTATTATCTAATTTCAATTAGCTTGACCATTACAATTATTCAACCACAAGGCAATTAATAAAACCCCTCCCCCACATTTATGCAACACATTGTCCCTAATGTGTTGAAATAAATTAAAAAAAAAAAGAAATAAAGGAGAGAAAGAGCTCTGCCCTGTCATTGCCATCATATATAAATTGTAGGAATGTTGTGTTAGAATCCATGCCATTGCAAATATTACTACAGATCTAGAGTTGTGCTAGAAAAAAAAAAAAGAAAGAGGAAAGATCGAATAGAATAATAACAGTCATTCAAAATAAAGCAACATAAAATAAAAAATGAAAATAAAAGCAAACCTAAATACTACAGTACAGTAATCTAGAAAATAAAGTAGAAAGACAAGGAAATAAGGATAAGAAAAATAAAAGGAAAGAGGAAACTAGTCCTCCATAACATCATCAGCACCGCCATCATCATCGTCATTGGAGACATCGACTGGAGGTGGAGGTGGTGGTGAAGGTGGTGGCTGCATAGTGGGTTGGAAACTAGAGCTCTGCTAGAACTCCATCATAAAGTGCCCTAACCATCGATGATGCTCAGCCTTATAATCAAGCTAAGCCTACTATTGTTGCATCATTTTCAACATCCATGTGTATTTGGTGTGAAGATACTGCTATTGGAGATTGAGACGACCCATTTTGCTCTCTATGCGACACAGCTGTCACTTTAGATAGGTCATCTTTCAATTGTCATCCTCGATAACCCCACTAAAATGGCCCTAGTCCCAGAAAGGTGGTCCGAAAGAGAGAGGTACAAAACTGGTGGTGGAAGGTCCTACAGGAACAGAGGAGTCAGGGATCTCAGCCTCTAATGATGGAGGGGCAATAGGCACATCAGGTGCTGGCATGAAGGTTTTCTAAGGATCGAACCAAATTAATGTGGGCATTTCTAGATGCTTTGGCAAACCATCAAGTGTCATAGGAGGAAGACCTTCAAAGACTCCCAAGCCCCAGGCCAACCTTGTGATGTACATGCCACCAAATAAAGCCCATTTAGGGCCCTTTTTAGACTACTCAAAGGAGAAATGAGCCAGGGCATAAGCAATATTGCACCGGTGGTCCTCTACCATACACATTAAAAAGAACAAGTCCTACTGAGTCACCACACCGGTACTATCCCGACGAGCACAGAGGGTATAGGCCAAAAGATTATGCACCACTCAGAGAGCGAAGGACTGAAAATTGGAGGCTTTGGACACTGCTGGATCATACCCCACTACCCCTAGAGCCAATTGCTACCATATTGTCTAAGGCATGTCATCATTGGGAAAATCAACCTCAACACCCTTATAAATATTGGTGGTAAGCTCTGACTGCTGATATAACCCTATAGCCACCACCAGGTCATTGATACTAAGGTGGAAATCCTTTAAACCTAATCAGAATTGGAGTGATGGCTTGCTTACTCTAATTATCTTCTTTTCACTAGAGGGAGCAGTAAAACTTGAGAGTCAACTCTCGATAAGTGGGCTTGGATATCTTAAAGATTGGCTTCCACCCTGATTGATTCACCAATGCCCTAACACTCTCTAATAAGCTAGCACTCTCCATAACCCCCCAATCAATTGTTCGTGCTGGCTTGAAATCCTTATTGGCGAACTGTTAAAATTTTACTCGCGACTCTTTATCAATGAATTTAATGTAGGGGTGATCCATGTTGAACATGATGTGCAGTGCTGCTACTAGTGGTGGGTGGCAAGAACTACTTTCACCTCTTGTGCACTTGGTTGGCAGCTTAGCTAGTCTTTTGGAGGGTGAGGCTTTCTTTGATCCCATGCCTACAAAACAATTAAAACACCCACCCAAACAATAAAACCAGATCATACAAGAGGTTAGTCTAACAATAATTGGATTAACATAGCCTTAATATCACTATACCCACAAAACAAGTTGTTTGGCTTATTACGCAACAATGCACACCAAATCAACACTATTATATTTCATAATCCTCACTCCACACCAATCTAACACTTCTCAAATAATCATGAAATCAATTAACTCTACACACTTAGGACGGAACAGTGTTTCAATCATGATATTGGAAAATCTTAGTAGAAAAATCAAAACGAAATGCATAATGTGTAAACCTTACTCAAGAGTTCCAGAACAAAATTAAGAAAATTTCTTTTAAAGTATTTAAACCCCAAATTCATGCATTTTAGACATAGCCCATGCAAGGATTATGATTAAAACCCTAAGTACTCAATTTTTCACATCCTAAATCACAGAAAATTCAAAATAAATACAAGAAGAGAATGAACAAAACAAACCTGGAGGTGTATGTGTAGAAAATTCAAATCGTGGTGTGTGTAAATGCAAAAACTTATTCAAATCCTCTTGTTGAAGCTTAGAATGGACTTTATGAGTGTATGGGTAAGTGGAATTAGCATGCTAAGGTTTAGAGAGAGAGAGGATGGAGAGAAAATTGAGAGAGTTGTGAGAAATGAAAGGGATAAATGGGCATGGAGTATTTATTTAAACTGTTGCCACGTCCATAGCCACAGGCGTGCCATTGGGAGTGGCAACAAAAATTTTTCCCCTTTTTTTTTTTACTTACTTACCTTGTCCCACGCCCATGACTTTGGGCGTGAGTTAGGGCATGGGACCTTTCTAGATGGCAAAAAGAAATTACGCCTTAGGCCATACCTATAGCCACGGCCATGGCCTTGGGCATGCAATTATTCTATCTTGCAAACTAAATTAAAATTTTGGGCCATGCCCATAGGTCTAGCCATGACCTAGGGCATGGCAAGCTATTAGATAAATTTGGGTTATGGTCCTTATGCAACGCCCACAGTCACGGGCGTGGTCCAGGGCATGGCGTACTCCTGATCATCCATATTGAGGTAGATTTTCAGCCTTTTTCCTGCATAAAATCACTAAACTAAAGGTGCATTATCCTTAAATAAATAAACACAATTAGAATAAAAGAAAAACATGTTAAAATACTAAAAACAGTGGATTGCCTCCCACCGAGTACTTGTTTAACATCATCTTAGCTGGACATTCCGGGTGATTGCTCACCCTAAATCCTGGAGATACTCAATCTCTATCACTAGATCCATCCCCCCCCCCCCAAGTATAGTTTAAGCCTTTGATCATTTACTTTAAAATTGCCCTTTTCAGGGTGAGTTAACTCAACCGTTCCATAAGGAAAGACTTCTTTAACTGTAAAAGGACCTGATCTCCTGCTTTGAAGTCTCTCATTTGCTTAATTCAAGAATCATGCCATCTCTTGGTTCTCTCCTTATACATCCTAGCATTGTCATAGGCCACCAACCGCCATTCATCTAACTCATTAACTTGCAATTTTCTTTTGGTGTCTGGAACATCTAAATCAAGGTTAACTTACTTTATAGCCCAATAGCCCTTATGCTTAATCTCAACCGGCAAATGACAAGCCTTTCCATAGACCAATCTGTATGGTGTTGTACCCAAAGGGGTTTTATAGGCAGTCTTATAAGCCCATAGAGTGCTATTAAGCTTTTTTGACCAATCCTTCCTAGAACACTCTACTAACTTCTCAAGAATTCTCTTGAGTTTCCTATTTGAGTTTTCCACCTGACTACTCATCTGTGGATGATAGGGAGTAGCAAGCTTATGTGTAACACCTAATCTTTTAAGCACTTTCTCTAATTGGTTGTTACAAAAGTGAGTCCCTCCATCACTAATAATGGCTTTTGGAGTGCCAAACCTAGAGAAGAGTTTCTTAAGGAACTTCACTACCACCTTAGCATCATTTGTGGGTAAAGCTTGAGCCTCTACCCATTTGGACACATAATCAATAGCGACTAAAATGTATTTATTACCAAAAAAACTTGGGAAGGGTCCCATAAAGTCGATGCCCTATGCATCAAAAACCTCACACTTAAGAATACCATTTTGGGGCATCTCATCACAAGATTAGATATTACCTGTTCTTTGGCAATGATCACATTGTTGCATAAAGTTATAACTGTCCTTGAAAAGAGTTGGCCAATAGAATCCTGACTCCAAAACTTTTTGAGCTGTTTTGTTAGGTCCATAATGTCCTCCAACTAGCCTACTGTGACATTGCTCTAAAGTGCTCATATTCTCAGGCCATCCCACACATCTCATAATTATCCTGTCAGCATAAATTCTAAAAAGAAAGAGATCCTCCCAAAAGTAATATTTCAGGTTAGAAAAGAATTTCTTCTTTTGTTAATATGAAAGATCCTTTGGAAGCTCCCTAACAATAAGAAAATTTCGCAAAATTAGCAAACCAAGGAAATTCAGGATTAAGATTAGAACTACTTACCAAACTTACCATAGCACAGAGCTACTCATTAGGAAAGTTGCCATCAATGTCCTTTTCTTTCAGCTGCTCCAAGTTTGGATTCTCCAATCTTGACAAATGATATGCTATAAGATTTTCTGCTCCTTTCTTATCTTGTATCTTCAAATAAAATTCTTACAGCAATAACACCCATCAAATCAATCTTGGCTTTATATTAGTTTTTGAAAACAAGTATCTCAAAGCTGAGTGATCCATGTAAACCACTACTTTTGACAAGATCAAATATGAATGAAACTTGTCAAAAGCTAAAACAACAACCAGCAGCTCTTTTTTTGTGGTGGTGTAGTTAGCTTAGGCCTTGTTAAGTGTTTTACTAGCATAATAGATGGGCTAAAAATGCTTCTTCTTCCTTTGGACCAAAACTGCCTTGACCGCAAAGTCATTCGCATCACACATCAACTTAAAGGGAAAATTCTAGTCAGGGCCCACCATGATCAGAGCATGTATCAACTTCTCTTTTAAAACATTAAAGGCCTTTAGACACTTTCCATCAATGATAAATTCAGTGTCCTTCTCAAGCAACCTTGTCAAAGGGTGAGCAATTGTTGAGAAGTCTTTGATAAACCTTCGATAAAACCCAGCATACCCCAAAAAGCTTCTAATCGCCTTCATAGTTGTAGGAGGTGGCAATTTTTCAATGGCTTCAATCTTTGCTCTGTCCACCTCAATACCTTTGCTAGATATCTTGTGCCCCAATACTATGCCCTCATTAACCTTAAAGTGACACTTTTCCCAGTTGAGCACAAGATAGGTCTCTTTACGCCAAATTAAAACTCTTTCCAAATTCAATAAACAGTCATCAATCCATGAACTGAAAAATCATCCATGAAAACCTCCATGATATCTTCAATTAGCTTATCAAAGATTGTCATCATGCACCATTGGAAGGTAGCTGGTGCATTGCACAAAACAAATGGCATCCTCCTATATGCAGAGGTACTATAGGGATAAGTAAAGGTTGTCTTCTCTTGGTCTTTAGGAGCAATAGAGATCTGAAAGTAACCCAAAACACCATCCAAAAAATAGTAGTATTCATGCCCAGAAAACCTCTCTAACATTTGGTCGATGAAGTGTATGGAAAATGATCTTTTCTGGTTGCATCATTTAGCTTCCGGTAGTCAATGCAGACCCTCCATCCTGTGACCATTCTTATAGGGATGAGTTCATTGTTCTCATTAGGTACCACTGTAATCCCTCCTTTCTTCGGTACTACTTGAACTAGGCTCACCCAGGAGTTGTCTAAAATTGGATAGATGATTCCCGCATCAAGTAATTTGATCACCTCAGCCTTCACTACCTCCTTTATCTTTAGGTTTAGTCTCCTCTGTGGCTGTATTACTGCTTTAAACTCATCCTCCATAAGTATTTTATGAGTGTAAAATGATGGACTAATACCCTCAATGTCTGTTATCTTCCAAGCTATTACCTTTTTGTGCTTCTTTAGCATCTTAATAAGTCTAGCTTTTTATTGGGAAGATAGGCTAACATTCGAAATTATTAGTAACTTTTTCCCTCTTTCAAGAATCTATACTCAAGGTGCTTTGGGAGGGGTTTTAGATCCAAAACAGGTGGATCTACTATAGGAGGCCTCATCTTTTCTTCTTTGGGCATTTCAATTGGTTCAAATGCCTAACTCTTAAATGACTTACTTGCCTTTAAATAAGCCAGCTACTCTTTTACTTCCTAATCCTCAACATTTTTTTGCACTAAACACAACTCGAAGGGATCCTTGGAAACAATGATAGTAACAAAATTGATGGTTTCATGCTCAATAACATCCTTGCATAAATCCACCTCATCAAGTGCAAGTGGGTACTTCATAGCATTAGCAATATGAAAGACAACCTTTTCATTCCCCACTCTCAAAGTTAGTATGCCATCATGGACGTCAATAAGGGTACGGGCTATATTTAAGAATGGCCTACCAAGGATAAGTGAGACATCTACATCCTCATCCATATCAATGATGATAAAGTCATTGGGGAAAATAAATTCACTAACTTTTACCAACACATCTTCAAGAATCTTTTGAGGGTGTACCACAGGCTTATCAACTAGCTAAATAGTCAATGCGTGGTTTGGGTTCTCCAATACCTAATTCTTTAAACATCTTGTAAGGCATAACACTAATGTTAACCCCCAAGTCAGCTAAGGCATTTTCAATTGAAAGGTTACCTATGAAACATGGAATATTAAAAATACTAAGGTCTTTTAACTTCTTATGTAACCTTCTTTGCGAAATTGCCAAGCTCTTTTCTGACAAATGCACAAATGATACCTCTTCGAGCTTTCTTTTGTTAGAAAGTAGCTCCTTCAAAAACTTGGCATCTTTGGGCATTTGTGATAAAGCCTTAGCAAGTATGTTAATATAAAGTTGCTTAAATAATTCACAAAACTTACCGAACTAAGCATAAATTTTATCCTTATGCAAATGAGCCAGATATGGTACTCGAGGTTGATGCTCCTTTACCGTCAGGGTAGCCTCTTGTGTTGCTTTTTCTCTCTCTTTATCCACTGCTGCCTTCTCCCTCGATGCGACTTCCTTTTTGGCTTCTTTGTAATTGGCACTCTATGCCTCTTCCCCAACCACTTCTTCTTGGTTTTTCTCAATAGCCCCCTCACCTTGGTGTTGCTAGGCAAACCTCCTTGTGGTCTCTTACTAAACATTTTAGCCATTTGTCCCATCTGATTCTCAAGATTGTGGATGGACGCTTGTTGATTCCTAAGGGTAGTTTCTGTTGCTTCAAATCTTGTTTCAAAGGCAACTACAAAATTTTTCATCATTTCCTCTGAGTTGCTTTTTCTAGGAGGAGCTTGTTGAGGCTGAGGAGCTTGGAATCCCACATTTTGTTGCTGAAATCCCAATGGAGGTCTTGTGGCATTTTGATTGTGTGGGGCCTCACCCAAGCACCTAATCCAATCCGCTAAAGAGGAATCGAAATCCCCATTTGGAAGAAACATCACGATTGGAACCCGCTATGAGTTCAGAAAATTATATTTTGTAAGTTGTAATTTGCAAAAGGAGTTGCCACTTTAATTTTGTTTATTTTAGTTAGGAAAATTAAAAGAAAAACCCAATTTGATTAACTTCAAAATTATACAATTCATCCCAAGGAAAAGCACTAGTCCTTGAATGACCAAAGAGGGCTCGAGGACTAGGTTTTGGTTAAAACAATACAAAAAAAATTAGTTTGGCTTAAATACAAAATAACTTTTATAAAAAGAAGTTTTTATGTATGCATGAATAGATATAATATGATGTATGAAACAAATATTACTCGTGTAATGCATGACAAATATGAGATAATGATAATCACAAGATGCAAAAAGATAAGGGAGAAACTACTTAAAACTATTACAAGTCAAAATATCAAAATCAAGGGATCTTTCCTCTAGCCCTTATGGGTTCTAGGAAAAGTACACATTCCCTAAATAATCTTAATAGCTAAAATAAGAAGGAGAATATTAAAACAATTATAATAAAAAGAATTAAAATTTTTATTTTTATTTAAGAAAAGTAATTTCAATCCTAAACTATGTGAAGAAGGTGATAGAGATAAGAAGTTGTTAATTTTAGCGGAGTTGAATGCCTTAGAGATGGCAAGCCTGCGTATCCCTTTGAATGGGAATCAAACCCCATGCAGTTCTTTCTTTTTGCAAAGGAGGAGTTTTTAAGTCATTGCCTTTGTTATCATGTTTTGATTGATTTTAAGGACTTAGAGATTTGTTAATCAGGTCAAATTTTAATTAGCAAAAATTAGATCTTTTCATATTTAGATCTTGAAATTGAAATTGAAAAGGAAAAGAACTTTTGCCTTTGGCTTCCGTTGGCAAGGAACGTAGTGAGCAAGCTTAGCACCAGATCTAAGTTCCACCTTGGCCTCAGGATATCATGAGCACTCCTTTTAGAAGAAGGACTCTTAAATAGTGTGAATTCTCATATAACACCTTTACTTAAGAACCCCAAATTCCCTTTGAAAGAAATAGCTTGAATCAAACCTTTTCTTGATTAGGAAGTTTAAGAATAGAACTTGAGGTGATTAAGAGGCTTGTGAATGGGCTTTTAAGATGATTAGAAAACTTATGAATAGGGTTTTATATGATGGAAGAGGTTTTTAGAATGAGATTTTAGAGATATGGAGGTTTAGGAAGAGGGTTTTGATGATTGAAAAGCTTAGAAATAGGGTTTAGAAAGCTTTATGGAGAGTATAGAAGCATGTAATTGTGTATCTTTAGCTGTTATGAGGTGCAATGTATTTATAGGAGGAGTTTGGGGCTAAAAATTCACAGTTTTTAGGTGAGATTCTAAATTAGGCTCGGTGCAGTAACTGAGGAGTCGATTGTGGTAACTGCAGAGTCCTTTATGGTTATCGCAAGGACTCTACGAGTTACTGCGGGCTGCCGCAGTTCATTTTTTGATTTGTTCTTCTCCTTCTTTGATCTGATTTGAGCTTAGTCTGATTATATGCATTCGTGATCAAATGTTGGTCATTTGGAAGTGCAAAATAAAGGGTTCATAGTTGCCCCCTTATCATATTCGGCCGGACAGGAGGCCGGGTTAGATAAGTGTGACTCGAGAAAATTCTATGAGTTTTCAGATGACTGAGGATCTTGGTCAACTTTAAGATTTATATTGGAGTGCCATGTCTGTTTTTGGGCATTTTTGAATTTATTTGGACTATTTTCTAATTTTTTTGGACATTTTGAATTTCTAAACTTTCTGCGATTACAAAAGATTTTGAACTCTAATTGAGTTGCTTTCTATTTTGATGCACAGATAAAAATCTTGCGGACCTATTTGTTTGGATAAAACTAAATTCTAATTTGAAATGGACTCATTATGGCGAAATCTAGTAGCTTAGTTATGCGAACTGAAAGGAAATGATGAGGTGGGTTCCACGATTCCTTCTATAAATACCCCTCCCTTCTCCATTCATCTTTACCACTTTCCACTTCATCTCTCTCTCTACTTAGACTCTTTCTCTTTAAAACTCTTTCACCAAGATGGCTTCCTTAAGTTTAAGGCATGTGAGAAGCTACTCGGCACCCCGAGGTGATGCGAATCCCGAGGTTTTACTGCAGGAGCCTAGAGATCATGCAAGCTTTACTAGCAGTATAGAGGTATTTATTTTTTTCCTACAATTGAGTTAGTTCTATACATGCAATAATATGATGCAGTCTAGTTCATTATGCAGTGATATTTTTTCTTACAATGATATTTTATGATAATTAAGAAGAAATAAAATAAAAAATGAAATAGAAAAAGTGAAGAAAACTCTAGTTTCTTATGCATGCAAAAAATTTATTTTCTATGTATTTCATGTGAAGTCATGTGATCTGAAACTAAGGGGAGGTAGAGGTAACCTAATGAGGGTTGCTACTTATCTGAATCGCCATCCTGATGTGCGAGCTATGATCGAGCCTTCTGGTTTGCTCGGTCTAGTAGACTTAGACTATTCTCGTGAGGGCGATCGTGCCTCATTAAAGGCTTTGGCAGAGAAGAGGTAGGACACCACCAATACTTTTCATTTTTCATGTGGGGAGTTAATGGTGACCCCTATGGATCTCTATTTGCTTGTTGGTTTCCCTTTTCATCATCGGGCTTTGGACTTTTATGGTTCATAGACCGCACTGGATAGTCAAAGGATGACTAAGCTATTGGGTTTTAACCCTCCTTACACTGATTTTTATATGTCGAAAGTCTAGCTTCAGAACTGGATTGGAGACTTAGATCAGTATGGGGGCTACACCACTGAGCAGGCAACTCATTTGAGCCTTATGATGATTTTGGGTTGCCCATCTCTCACACGAGGAGAGACACCATCGACTTCAGCGTCTTGGCTTCATTGGAGGACCTGACCCAAATCTCTAAATATGATTGAGAAGGTGCTACTTTATGTGTGATGTATAGGGAGATGTCTGATCTCTCCTAAAACACTTTCTCCAAACTAGGTGGTACCCATGTTATTTGGGAGGTGAGCATGCATTCTTTTCTCATTTTTGCTTTCTATATTGCACTTCATTGTTATCTTAACTAACTGTTATGTGTTTTGCAGTACTGGGCTTATGAATACTTTACTCGAGTATCTCCACCAATAAGAAACTTGATTCTTAATAGAGTGCCCTGGGGGTACTTATAGAGTTATAGTAACCGCAGGCGCTTCGATAGGATGGGATTTGCTGGTTACCGGACCCATTTCAGCCAGTTGGGTGTGCACCAGGTATTTGTCTTGCTAGTTTGCTTTTTGTTGCTTTTAATTGCTTCAAACTTACTTTCTATTTTGTAGATCTGGTGGAATGCCTATCAGGATCGCTTGCTGTAAACCCTTAAATTTGCACCTTTATGATCCGGCTGCAGCTTGACAACTACTAAGAATAGTGCGCTACGCATACGGCATCCCGCTAGCCGATTAATAGGCAACGATTAAGGGGGCATCATCCCTTGCGGGGTGCAGGGCAGTGCCCAATTGAAAAATAAATTTTCTAAATCTTTCACCTCCAGTCGACTGCTTTTCAGTCACGAACTCATAGAATCAAACCGAGCTCGAATAAGAACTGAAATGGACCAGAAATGGACATAGGTCGAACCAGCCGATCGGTGCATGCCAGGCATGCTGCCTCTCTGGGCAGCATGCCTGCCGTGCCGCCTAATAGGGGGCATGAAATGCATGCCAGCAATATAGGCGGCACGTCGACCGTGCCACTCGAATGTCCGGCAACTCACCGGTGCCACCATTGCCACCGATGAGCTTTCAGTGCCGCTGCCGGTGCTACCAGCACCCCCTTCACCAGCTCTATAAATAGAGCCTCCTTCTAGCTCATTTTGGGAGGAATTCCAAGGCAAAAATTCTCTCTGATATTGATATACTTGTTGCTTTTAAGTCCTATTTGAAATTTGATACAAAAGAGTTGTTGTTTCAATTTCAATTTCAACTTATATTCATTACACTATTTCACTAATCTTTTACTTTTAAGATTCAGCTTCCAAGGGTTTCAAATCCAAAGTGGAGCTTAGATCCAAAGTTAAGCTTGCCCCGTTCATCCGAAAATCAAGGAAAGCAAAGGTATAATCTTCTTTCCATTTTTAAAATTCTAAACTCAATCTAGAATTTTCTTTAGGTCTAAAAAAGAAAAGATCTAAAATTTATTAATTTAAGAATTAGAATTAAATTAATAAACAAACCAACACTTTTTCCATAATCCATCCTTTGCAAGAAGGAAGAACTACGTGGAGTTTGATTCCTATTCAATAGGATACGCAGGCTGCCATTCTGAAAATGTATCAACTCCAAAATCTTTTTATTAACATTTTTCCCTTTTATTTTGATTTATTTATATTAATCCTTTATTTTCTATTTATGTATTAACTTAGTTGGGAAATGTATACTTTTCCTAGTATCCATAAGGGCTAGAGGAAAGATCCTCTTTATTTTAATCGTTTTTGCTTTGTAATTAATTAATTATGATTTATTTTGCTTATTTATCTATAATTGGCATTCAATCTTATCATATATGCTTCATGCATCATTTAATTCCTGTTCATACATACATGAAAATCCTTTTTTAAGAGTTATTTTGCACTTTTTAGCCAAATAAAAGAAAATTATATTTTCTCAAATGTGTAGTTACCAAAACCTGATCTCCGAACCCTCTTTGGTCACTCGTAGATTAGTGCATTTTCCATTGGGATAAACCAAATATTTTGTGGAGTCAATCATGTTGGGTTTTCTTTAATTTTCCCAATTAAAACAATTAAATTAAAATGGCAACTCACTTTCATAACTTCAAAATCACAAAAATCAATTTTCTAAACTCACAGTGAGTTCTAATCATAGAGTTTATCCCAAAGAGCATTTTGATTCCTCGGCGGATCGGACCGGTGTTCAGGTAAGGCCTCACAGTTGGCAACTCCACTGGGGACTTAAAATCTTTTTCAAATAAAAGATAAAGTGGATTACTTTTGGTAAAATACCGAGTTTGGCTTTAAATACAAAATAACTCTGCCATGCATTACTACATCGGACTCTTAGTCCACAAAAGCCTAGCTTCTAGGAAAACAATAGATAGAAAGTAATATTGAATGGGCAACCTTCCTTAGGTCTACTTGCGGATAGTGAAATCATCCAGCCTATAATGTACCCTCTAATCCTTTTAGAGGTGTAACGAGTATGCACGTACCATTGGACCCACATGAGGCTTCTTGTCTCACATGTGGTTAGGTATATCGCATCTCTAGTGTGATGGGTTTCCTTTAAACCACCCTAACCCTTTCATGTAATGATTCATAGAACTCTCCTTTAGAATTTTATGCACCATAATACTAAATTGGGTATATCATTATCATGAAACCTTTTCATTCATGCATACTTGCATGCATAGCTTGAACCTTGTGAAGAGTCAAAAAACTATCCAAACACCTTCACACCTAAAGTCTATAGTCCACCTAAACCCATGGTCAACACCTAAAACCCATGGTCCACCTAAACCCATGGTCAACACCCAAAGCCCATGGTCCACCTAAACCCATGGTCAACACCTAAAACCCATGGTTCACCTAAACCGATGGTCAACACCTAAAACCCATGGTCAAAGCTCATGGTCCACCTAAACCCATGGTCAAAGCTCATGGTCCACCTAAACCCATGATCAAAACCCAAAACCCATGGTCCATCTAAACCCATGGTCAACACCTAAAGCTCGTGACCCATGGTTCACCTAAACCCATTGATGAACACCCAAAGTCCGTGGTCCACCTAAACCCATGGCCAAAGCCCAAAACTCATGGTTTACCCAAAACCCATGGTCTAGTCCTATCTAAACCCATGTCAAACTCATGCTAAAAATAAACCCATCTACGGTACCCTCATCCTTATCTAAGCTAAACACTAACCTAGCCCAAGCTAAACACTGACATAGCTTCATCCTTCATAATTCTTACCAAAGCTAAATACTAACCTAGCTTTCATCTTTCATAACTTAACCAAGCTAAACACTGATCTAGCCTTCATCTTTCATAGTCCTTATCCAAGCTAAATACTGACTTAGCATCACTCTTATCCTTATCCAAACTAAATGCTGACTAGGTTTCATCTCTTACATCACTATCCAAACCCATGGCCCATCTAAGCCCATAATCTAGTCTAACCCATTATCTAACTATCACCAAACCCATGGTCCACCCAACATCCAAATCCATAGTACATCCATACCCAATCGCAAAACCTATGGTCACTCTATCCTTAAACCCATTGTAGACCATTCATAAATCACAATCCCAAGCTAAATTTTGACATAACCATTCAAAGATAAAATCTGACCTAGCCACCCAAAGCTAAAATCTGACCTAGCTTCCATAGCTAAATACCTACATAGCTAACATTATACACCTCTATCCTCACCTTTACCCATACACCGTCAACCTAACCATAAGACACTATCACCCATTACCATTTAGCCTAAGGTCCTTGGTTTGTCATACCTCACCATAACCATCTTTTCCAAAGCTTGATACTAACCTAGTTCCTTTTCCCTTTCAAAGGTTGACAAAATGTCTATTGCCGGAGATGAAGTCACTGGTACCAGAGCTGATGAAATCTTTAACAAGCTTCTTGCTAAGCTCTCTGAACAATAAGAGACCCTGATGAAGAGACAAAATGCCTATTTCCAAGACATGCTCAAAGCCCAAAGGAGGGATATCATGGAAGATATCTGCACCATGTCGGAACAAACCTCCCTAGCCCAAAACTCAACCAACCTAAAACTACTCAAATCTGACCCAAGACCCGCTCTTTATCTTGTTTATGGATTCACTTCCACAGCTGATTCCAAAGACAAAGAGCCTGCAAACATTGACATGATCCCACCACTACCTATTCCATCATCTGAATTCCTCATAAATAACTCACCTTTCCAAACCATTACAATTCAACCATCAAATTTTACCCCTACTCTCACTTTTCGACCCACGGATCCTTTCCAAAGGAAGGAAGTTAACCTTGAAATCAAAGCCTTCATAGAAAACGTGAAGCACATGGTAAAAATGCTAAATAATATGAAGAAGAAAGAGAACTTGGTTGATATAGGCTCCCTGAGCTTATTTCCCAATGCAAGAGTTCCACCAAAGTTCAAGATGTCGAATTTGGATAGATTTGATGGTATTACTAGCCCCAAGATCCATTTAAAAATGTATGTAGAGGCAATGTATCCCTTTGGTATCAATAATGAGCTCCTTGCTCAACTCTTTCATCAAACCCTTATGGATACCACCCTAAGATGGTTTATTAACTTGGATGGCACCTAAAAATAGACTTGGGAGGACATTTGCAAGGCATTTGTCGAACAATACCACTACAATATTGAAGTGGACATTACAATAAGGGATTTAGAAACCACAAAGTAACTTCCAGATGAGCCCTTTTCCATGTTCCTTACAAGGTGGAGGGCTAAAGCTGCTCAAATGGTAAATAGGCCAACCGAGCAAGAACAAGTAGATATCATTATCAAAAACCTACTTCCTACCTACAGAGCCCACTTGTTAACATAATACCTACCCACCTTCAGAGCTTTGGTTGCAACTGCATCAAAAGTTGAAGATTGCATTCAAAGTCAATCATTTCAAGCTGAATTCCCCACCACCAACCTAAATAGTGATGAGGAATCTAGTCCTAACTCAACCCCACCTTACCTCAACCCCAGAATGCATGTCATGGAGTAGTTCAAGTTCAGCTAATCTGACCTGTTTGAGATTGAATTCCAAGTCTAAACCTAAGTCCAAGTCTGAATCTCAAAAGTCTGAGTCCAAATCTGAGTCAGAGTCTGTCGTCTTATTTTTCTTTATTCTCGTCAACCATAGCAGTTCCTTTTGTAATCTTGCAATAAAGTTACCTTTATAGAAATGCACATACATTTTCTTTTAATCTTTCTTGTTTAGTCCAGCATGGATGAGCCACAAAAAAAAGAGAGAAAAAAAAACAAAAAAAAGGAGAAAAAAAGAGATGAACGAATAATCAATTAAATCCACCACAATTAGCATAAATCAAAATTTGAGGTGCTCACAAATCAGCTATCACTTTCTAATCAAAGAAGGTCAAGTAATGGACCTCTCATCAAACAATTGAAGCACAAAAAATAAATCAAATGGAATTACCTATTGCACATTAGGTAATCAATGCACCTCAACAAGGGCAACAAGTTCAGAAAAGACCTTTGTCAAATCTAGAATTCAAAGGCCAGAGCCCCTCAAAGCAGCAGCCCAAATCATGGTAGAATATTTTCTCCTAAATGCAAGCTCGCTAAGCTGAAAACCCAAAAAGGGTGGCTTAGGCAAAAGTTAGAGCTAAGAAAGAGAGGGAGAGAGAGAGAGAGAGAAAAAAAAGCTCATCTAAGTCATCTTCCCTTATGTCTGAAGTTGTCAAATCATCTTCAATCAATCCATCATCCTTCCTAACTAGAGGTTTATTCTCTAAGGATATACAATCTTCTATGCCCTTATCCCACAATGGGGGCATGTCTTCCTAGGTCATCATCTATTGTCAATCCATCCCGTCGCTTAGCTCAAAGAGCTAAGGCACAATCCCTCATACATATCTCTAGTCTATCACATGCTTATCTCTCATTTCGAAGCATGATCCCCAATTTATCTTCTTTCACTAGCCCTTTGGCCATTCCTAAGGGCTCTTTGTTTCAACTAGTGCAATTTACAATTAAGTGTCAACTCCAAGAGTCTCTTCAATCTCAAATAATAAGAAAAGCTTAACTTGCTCTTTCCTACAATTCATGCTACAAAAAGCAAAATCATACAACCTCCATGATTCTTTTCAGAAGTTTCAACCTACCTTCAAACTATTCTTGAATTTTATGGAATCATATTGTTCCATCCCAAGCCTCATCGGCAAATCATACCACATACCACCCATTCCTTGGCATAATCTCAAAATGAGTAAAACCAAAATTCCCAAGTCTATCAGGGCTTATCATCTTTAAATCTAGTTTCATTGGCAAAACTAGAAGTTGAGGCATATCTCCCAAAAAGCCTAAACTAAAAGCCTTCATCAAAAAAGCCCAAATCTAAAAGCCTTCATGAAGAAGCCCAAATCTAGAAGCCTTCATAAAGAAGCCTACTCCCAAAAGCCTTCGCCATGAAGCCTAAATCCAAAAGCCTTCACCATGAAGCTCAGATCTAAAAGCCTTTGCCATAAAGTCCAAATCCAAAAGCCTTCGCCATGAAGTCCAAAACTAAAAACTTTCACCATGAAGCCTAGATCTAGAAGCCTTCGTTAAGAGGCACATAAGCCTTCACCATGAAGCCTAGATCCAAAAGCCTTCGCCATAAAGCCTAAGACCAACAGCCTTCATCATAAAGCCTAAACCAAGAAGCCTTCACTATGAAGCCTACTCCCAAAAGGCCTTCATTTATAAAGCCCATGATCTCCTTTAAAGGCAAAATCATACTAAGCCTTTTAAATGGATTTCCTTCACTAGACTAACCCTCCTTAGCCAAGACGTTTCCCTACAAGGACTAATCTTCAACTATAACTTTCAATGGGCAAACCAATTCAAGCCACCCATATTGACATTCCCACACCCCTGGAGTCTTAGAGACATAACCTTCTCTAAATCCTTTTAACACCAAAGCCGAATAGATAGCTTTGATCTTAGCTTTTCTAACATCAAGGCCAAACAAATAGCTTTATTCTATTCCTCCTGACATCAAGGCCAAACAGATAGCTTTGATCCTAATCTTCCCAAACATCAAAGTCAAACAGATAACTTTGATCATAATCTCCCTAATAGTAGGGCCGAACAGATGGCCTTGCTAAACCAATTTGAATTCCTTAGGTGGACCAAATCTCCAAATCTTAAAGTCTAAGTAAAATAGATAGCCTTGATTAAAATTCACCAAATCATCTTTACCTCCAACAATTAGGCTGGATATATAGCCTTAATTGAAGATCACCATGACCATTCTCATATCCAACGCTAAGGTCAAGCTAATAGCCACTAACAAAACCTTATTTATCCTATAGGCCCTCTCCCAAAAGGTTCATATCTTTATACCATGTTTGTCCTTCTTCATAAGGTTCAGTTTGCATAAAGCATGAATGTCCTCATGCATGATAAGCACAAGTGAATATCACAAGCCCAAAGTCTAGCATAACCTAGAATCTGACATGGTACAGCCTAGAATCTAACATGGCAAAAGAACATATAAGCCAAAAATCTGATGTTGCAAGAGCACAAGCCCAAAGTCTGACATGGCATCTTTTCTTAAGGTTCACTATCATCAGAATTGCCTTTTGCTTAAAGCCAATTCTAATGAGGGGGTAGCTATGAACCCTCAAATTTACACCTTTATGATCCGGTTGTAGCTTGACACCTACTAAGAATAGTGCACTATGCATACGGCAGTCCCGCTAGCCGATTAGTGGGCAAGGGTCAAGCTTTAGTGCCGCCGACACCCCCTTCACCAGCTCTATAAATAAAGCCTCCTTCCAGCTTATTTGGGGGGGAATTCAAAGGTAGAAATTCTTTGTGATACTGATATACTTGTTGCTTTTAAGTCCTGTTTGAAATTTGATACAAAAGAGCTGTTGTTTCAATTTCAATTTCAACTTACATTCATTACACTATTTCACTAATCTTTTGCTTTTAAGATTCAGCTTCCAAGGGTTTCAAATCCAAAGTGGAGATTAGATTCGGAGTTAAGCTCACCCTATTCATCTGAAAATTAAGGAAAGCAAAGGTATAATCTTCTTTCCATTTTCAATATTCAGATCTAGAATTTTCTTTAGGTCTAAAATAGAAAAGATCTAAAATTTATTAATTTAAGAATCAGAATTAAATTAATAAACAAACCAACACTTTTTCTAGAACCCCTCCTTTGTAAGAAAGAACTGTGTGGGGTTTGATTCCTATTCAATAGGATACGCAGGCTGCCATTCTGAAAAGGCATCAACTCTAAAATCTTTTTATTAACATTTTTCTCTTTTATTTTGATTTATTTATATTAATCCTTTATTTTCTATTTCTATATTAACTTAGTTGGGGAATGTGTGCTTTTCCTAATACCCATAAGGGCTAGAGAAAAAATCCTCTTTATTTTAATCGTTTTTGCTTTGTAAATAATTAATTATGATTTATTTTCCTTATTTATCTATAATTGTCATTCCATCTTATCATATATGCTTCATGCATCATTTAATTCCTATTCATACATACACAAAAATCCTTTTTTAAGAGTTATTTTGCACTTTTTAGCCAAACAAAAGAAAATTATATTTTCTCAAATGTGTAGTTACCCAAACCTGATCCCCGAGCCCTCTTTGGTCACTCGTGGATTAATGCATTTTCCATTGGGATAAACTAAATATTTTGTAGAGTCAATCATGTTGAGTTTTCTTTAATTTTTCCAATTAAAACAATTAAATTAAAGTGGCGACTCACTTTCACAACTTCAAAATCACAAAAATCAATTTTTTGAACTCATAACAAGTTCCAATCGTAGAGTTTCTCCCAAAGAGCATTTTGATTCCTCAGCGGATCGGACTGGTGCTCGGATGAGACCTTACACTTGCCACCATCAGTGATGGAGTGGATGGGTTCCAACTACATGCTTTCCTTATATAGACTACTTTTCTGCTTTAGGGATGAGAGAAGATATTACCTTGGGGAAAGAGTCAAAGGGCAGATTACTGGTGATAGGGTTGTGCCTTTACCTCCCCCAGCTAATATGAGACACAGATCGAGTATTGTAGATGATGAGGCGTTGCTGGCAGGCCTCCCTTATGATCATTTCTTAGATTATGATGCAGATTATGATTACTTCTGCCAGGCTTCCTTGATGACTGGTACTATCCCTAGGAGGGATTCTGTTTCTGATCCTAGGAGATCGACTGCTAGTTCCTCTCAGACCCCTTCGGTTAGGGATCCTTTGAATAGAGCAAGGCCTTCTAGGGTTACTCCTACCCCTACTATTACTGTTCCTAACCCCATAGTAGCTTCAAGATCATCTGGTGGTGACATTTGGCATTAGAGCCTATGGCCATCTACATGTTGTCAGTACTTTTCTGTTGAGCAGGGGTAGCTAATTGAGTATAATTCTTCTATAGTGGCACCATTTAGATGGCCTGAGGTTCCAGCTAATACTTTTGAGGTAAGTTGTCTTTATTCTGCCATGACTTTAGATTTTTGCTCAGTTGCTTGACTTTCTTTATCTTATAGGTGCCTGTGGATTGGGCTTGTGAGGCCTAGAGGGTGATGGGTTATCTGACTACTACTCTATCATCTGCTTTGACCCAAGTAGAGCTGAAAAGTAGTAGAGATGCTAGTAGAGGTAGAGGTGCTAATGGTGATGAGGGGGATGAGTCTCCACATGAGCAGAGAAAGGATAGGCGCAGACACCGTTAGACACTCTGTTTTCCTTCCTTTGAGTTATTAGTCTTATGGATGATATGTATGGATATAATGGATGTTCTTCCTAATGTGATGTTATGACATGTATAGATGTATTCTAAATATGATGTCACGAATAGTTTTACTTGTTGTGAGATGTACTTCTATCCTAATCATGTATGTGTAATATGTATGAATGCAATTCCTAAATTTAACTGAAATAGGGCCCCCATCTTTTTTTTTTTTTTGCAAGAAGCCTTGCCGTAGCTTTGAATTTACAGGGTGGAGATGGAAAAGGTGTCATAGCAACACGATGGATTTTGCGATTGCTGCAAAAGGGGCTACGACAATCACAAGTGCCCCTACAGTAGCCAAAATTTCATTCCATTGACCTTTGAACACTATTCAATACTTTTAAGCATCTTGCTTTGCTCTTTTCTCAAAATTTTTCACTTTTATGGAGCCCTATTTCAGTCATGCAATGTTCCATGGTGCAAGAATCTTACTAAAGTGAAGAGAATAAATTTAGGAAAATATGGAGTAAGTGCTATGCCCACTTTGAGGGGAGTAAAAATTGAATAAGATTTTTTGCGCGCCTGTATATGCTTTTGGGATCCTGCTACCCATGTCTTCAAGTTTGGGACAAGCATGGAAGAAATGTGTCCTACTTTTGAGGAATTTTCTATATTGCTCGGATCTGATCTTAAGGCTCTTTTGGCTACTCCTGTCGAGAGAGTGGGATATTTTAACTCCTTTAGAAGACTTTTGGATCTTAATGAGGAAATGGCTAGACCCATGGTGGTGGAGGATTTGGTGGATTTAACTATTGTAGTTGCAAAATTTCATGATCCCAAAGGCTTTGAGGCTGATAAGTGGTTTCATTTAAGGATGCGGGCTCTTTCTTTTTATCTAACTACCAAATATATCTTTGTGAGCCCTACTGGTTGGGGTGATACTAGGGTTGCTGATTTGATTCCTTAGATGGAAGATGGAAAATCTATTGCTACCATTGTACTTGTTGAGACTATTATGAGTCTGGATAGGGCATATGATTCGAGCGGTCCATGGACTATTAGCCCCCTTATCCTTCAGATTTGGTTGAGAGACCATCTTTGAATAGTGGCTCCTCCTATTAAGGTGGATTACTCTGCTTCTTGGTATAGGAGTCGTACTATTATGATAAAAAAGGACTCTAAAAGGGAGTGGCTCAAATGGCTTCTTGAATTGGATTCTGATGAGTTGCTTTGGAGATGTGAGTGGTATAAGATAAATTAGTTCATGACCATGAGTTTTGGTTACAGGATGGTTTATCTTTTGAGTTTGAGGATGGTCACTTTTTATCAGGCTACTAGAGTTATGTGCTAGATGGGCCATAGATAAGGCATGCCCCCCAGACAGTGCTTTGTTTCAGTCTGTCCTTATTACCGAGATTGTGGCCCTAGCCATTAGGAATGGATAGGCGAGAGGTTTTCATGCTGTTCATCCTTCTCATCATTATGACAAGACTTTGGAGTACATCGAATGGTGGATAGCAAATTCATGGCGGTTTGAGAAAGCTAAGAGAGTTGCAATGATTAAGGAGATAGAGGAGGATGAGGATAAGAGTCGTGATTGACCTTTTGTCCCCATTTCTTTGTTATGCTTTTTAGGAAGGATTTTGGCTTGTGAGATTGTTTTAATGGTTTATGTCTTTTATTTTCTTTTTCAATGTTTCAAAAATTAAATAAGACAAATGAGACATCTTGTTCATTCATTTTTTTTTTTTAGATGCAAATAAGAGCCAAACAAATATGTAGCACATAATGAAATTTTATTGATGATTTGGACCGAACCCATACGGGTCACCTACGTATCTCCTTACAACAATTTCATCATCATCATTTTTTTCTTTTATAGAGAATCGGGTCCACAAAGTTCTTGTCTTTACATGGATGCAAATGCAATGCATGAATTACAAGGATGCTTATGCAAAATATATCTTGAGCTGATCCAGATTGCATGGGCTTGAAAACTCTATGCTATCCAAATCCATTAAGATAGCTGCTCATCTGGATAGGACCTTCTTTAGCACGAACGGGCCACTCCAATTGGGTCTGAATTTTCCCCTTGGATCATGAATAGGTGCTCTGATTTCCTTTAAAACAAGGTTGCCTTCTTGTAGTCCCCTGTCTCTAACCTTTTTGTTGAAATACCTTGCCAATTTCTACTGGTAACCTTGAATTTGATACAAGGCATCCATCCTTTTCTCATCAATGGCATTGAGCTATTCATGGTAGCCTTTTACCCATTCCACTTCATCCAACTGACTCTCTTTCATGATTCGAGCTAATTTTATTTTCACCTCGATTGGGATGACTACTTCTATTCCATACACCAGGAGTATGGTGTAGCACCGATTGAAGTGCGTACTGACATTTTGTATCCCCATAAAGCATAAGGTAGATGTAAATGCCAATCTTTATGGTTGTCAACCATCTTTTGAAGTATGTACTTGAGAGTCTTGTTTGCGGCTTCTACTACAGCATTTGTCTGAGGCCTATAAGGAGAAGACTTGTGGTGTTGGATTTTCTCCTTTTTAGTAGCTGGGTGACTTCCTTTTGAAAGTGAGATCCATTATTAGTGATTATTTCAAATGGGACTCCATACCTACAAAGGATGTTAGTACGAATAAATTGAGCTACTCGTTTAGAATCTAACACTTGGTAAGGTGCAGCTTCAACCCATTTGGAAAAGTAATCAATTGCCACTAGGATGTATTCATATTTGCCTGAGGATTTTGGGCTTATCTTCCCAATGACATCAAGGGCCCAAGTAGCAAATGGCCAAGGAGTGGTGATTGCTGATAAAGGTACAGGAGGTTATTTCTGAAGCTTAGCATAAACTTGGCATTTATGGAATTTTTGCATGTACTTAGCATAATCCTCATTCATAGTAAGCCAAAAGTATCTTTGGTTTGTGATTTTACAGGCCAAAGAAATACCATTCATGTGTGGGCCTTCATCACCACTATGCATCCATTCCATGATCTATTGGGCTTCTTCTTCGTTGACATATCTTAGGTGGATATTGTCCCATGTCCGTTTGTAGAGCACATCCCCATTTGGAATGAATCCCTTGGATAACTATCTCAGAGTCCTCTTTTCTATTTTAAAGGCCCCTTCAGGATAAAGCCCATTCTTAATATAATTAAGAATATCCCAAAACCATGGCTTGCTATCAACAACTTGCATATTTAGACAATGAGTTATGCACCCTGGTTCATGCTTCACTTTAATTGTGATTGGTCTGATTATGAAGCCATTGCTTATGTCGAGCATCGAGGCAAGTGTCGCCAATGCATCAGCGAATCTATTCTTTTTTCTTGGGAGATAATGGAAGGATAATTCATAGAATTTGGCTGCCAATTCATCTAGGCATTTTTGGTAAGGAACCAAATGCTCTTCTCTGATTTTCCATTTTCCCAAAGCTTGGGACACAATCATATTTGACTCTGTATGAATCTTAAGGTGCTTGATTCGGAGCCTTATTGCTGCTTCAAGGCCATAAATACATGCCTTGTACTCTGCCTCATTATTTGTTACTTCGAAGTTTAGCTTGATGGCTATGGGTATGCTTTCCCTGCTTGGTGTAATAAACATAATGCCAGCACTATACCCTTTGTTATTTGATGCCGCATCAAAGTAAAGCTTCCAACTTCATTGCCGATCAATAGGATATCCTCATTGGGGAATTCAAGTTCAGTCCATTCATCCTCTATTGGGGCTGCAGCTAATTGGTCTGCTACTATGCTTCCTTTGATTGCTTTGCGCTGTACATATTTGAGATCATATGCTGCTAACACTGCCATCCATCTTACCATCTTACTATTAATAACTGGCTTCTCTATAAGGAATTTCAAAGGGCTCTTTGTCAGCAAGGATATGAGTTGTGTAGGAACTAAGATAGTGTTGCAGTTTATGGTAAACCCAAAAAAGGACAAGGCACAGCTTCTCTATATAGCCATACTTAAGTTCATAAGACAACATTCTTTTGCTCAAGTAATAGATGGCATTTTCCTTATTTAAGTCAGGGGCATTCTGGGCGAGCATTGCCCCCATTGCTTTATCAGTCACGGATAAGTAAAGCAGTAGCGGTTTCCCAGGCCTTGGAGGTTGCAGCACTGGTGGCTTCAACAAATATTGTTTTATTTGATCAAAGGCCTTTTAGCATTCTTCATTCCATTGCTTTAAGGCTCCTTTTCTAAGTAACTTGAAGATGGGCCCAAATACATCAGACAACTGATTGATGAACTGACTAATGTATTGGAGCCATCCGAGGAAACCTCTAATCTCCTTTTCTATTTTAGGAGGTGGTATTTCTAAAATTGCCTTTGATTTTGCAAGGTCGACATCGATACCTTTCTTGCTGACCATATGGCCTAGGAATACCCCAAATGATGTGCCAAAAATACACTTGGCAAGATTGAGTTTGAGATTATATTGGTGAAATTTAAGGAAGAATTGCCTTAAAACTTCCAAGTGTTCTTTGACAGTACTGCCCTTAACCACTATATCATCGACATATACTTCAATCTCTTTATGCATCATGTCATGAAAGATTGTAATTGCCATCCTTTGGTATGTTGCCCCTACATTTTTAAGTCCAAATGGCATAACTCTGTAACGATAGGTTCCCCATTCGGTGATTAAAACTGTTTTTTCCTTGTCAGGGGATGAACCATTATTTGATTGTATCCCACGACCAGATTAGTTAAAGAGACCATTTCGGATCCTACCATTCGATCCACTAGAAGGTCAATGTGAGGCAAAAGAAAGTCATCTTTTGGACAAGCCTTGTTCAAATCTCTATAGTTCACTCATATTCTAACTTTGCCATCTTTCTTAGGAATCGGTACAATGTTGGCAAGCCAAGAGGGGTAGCTGATGGGCTCGATGAAGTTGTGGTTCAGTAGCTTCGTAATCTTTTCTTTAATTGGTATGGACCATTAGGCTTTGAGTCTTCGCAATTTCTATTTGATTGGCTGGAATTGGGGTAGATTGGAATTTTGTGAATGGCTATACTCAAATCCAAACCTATAACATCCTTAGGATGCCATGCGAAATAGTCTTGAAATTCTTTGATTATTTCCTCTGTTTGACCCCTGTTTATGCATGCAGATGCTATGAATGTAGTTTTTGGTGTATCATGTGTGCCAGCATTTATTGGCTCTTTGATTGCATCATCCTTTATTTCATTTATTTCATTTTTTTGATCTAATGTCTCATTTAAGTCAGATTTAAAATTTTGAACATTAAAGAAACATGAAAACACAGGATCGTATGAGGAAAGGGCAAACTTTTTATTGAATTCGAACATGGATAAATCCCAGTTTACATCAGACTCAAAAGCTAGACACTTAAGGTCAATTACATCATTAAATATAGAAGGGACTGAGGATTTTGACTCTGACTGGGACTCTGACTCAGACTCTAACTTAGACTGGGACTGGAACTCTATCTCGGATTGATGGAATGGGCTCTCCTCAAAATACTAGTTATTCAACTCAGTCTTGTTTGGTTGGATTAGGGTGGATGGGTCAGGTTCCTCCTCCTCTAAAGTAAGTATGAAGACTTTGTTAAAGAGACTTTCCTTCATATTCTCCTCCCAATCTCATCTTAGCATGAATATGGGCTCGCAATCCTCTAATGAAAGCCTGACATTAAAAAAAATTTTGAAACCAAGAGTTAATTTTCTAGTGATAGGACAGATCTAAGGACAGATCCAGGGTTTAGGAAAGTCACAGTAAGGAACTGTGTCACCTTCTTTTACAAAATATCCATTGAGGGTTTTGAAATAGGGGCATATGGGCCAATCATAAGTCTCACCTCTTTTAAGGGCCGCAACTCTTTCCTTGGCCCATTCATCCATTTCTATTAGATCCTCCTCAGTAGGCTCATATCCTAACCCAAACGATGGCATTGCAACTGGGTAGTCCATAAAGGATTTTAAGCCTTATTTATTTCTTCCAAGACCTAGGCCAGGAAAATAGTTCATTTTTCTTAACATATTAGCCACAGTAATGTTTCCAAAAGGGTCAAAGTCAAATGGAACAAATTCTTTACCTTCTTCACCCTCAAAGAACTAGATGAAAAAAAAAAAAAAAAAGCCTGAGAGAGGGTAGGCAGATGATTTAGGTTGAATTTCCAAAATGAGCACAGGGCTTGGAATGTCAACCTTATCATGCATGTCCCCTTTTATGGTAACAATCCCTTTCCCATAAGGAAATTTGACTTTCTAATGCAATGATGAAGGGATCGCCTTAGCTTGATGGATCCAGGGTCTTCCCAGAAGTAGGTTAAAATAAGCAGGAACATCAATCACTTAGAAGGGAATGGAAAAGGCTGTGGGCCTGATAGTGACATGCAGTGTGGTGACCCTAAGTACTTCTCTCTTAGTATTGTCATAGGCCCTCACTATTTGATCAGAAGGGGTGAAGTATGTTACTTCTAGGCCTAGGCAACTAGCCACTTTTAAGGCACACACATTCAGTGCTGAGCCATTGTCGATGAGAACCATAGGCATAGTTTTCCCTCGAGTTATCACTGTTATATAGAGGGCATTGTTATGGTTAGAGTCCCCTCTTGGCAAGTCATTGTCTCCAAATGATATTGAAACTCCCTTAGCAGCACTAGTGATTGAAGCCACAAGATTCTCGGGGGTGATATCAATAGGAGTTTGACATTGATTTAGTGCCTTGCAAAGAGCTTGGCGGTGAGGATTGAATCAAACTCCATATTAAAATACCTACTTGAGTCTTTTTTAACTACTTGAGTATGGGGTCTTCATCAGGTTCAATACTCTTTTTTATATTGTCAAATGGTGTAGAGATAGGTTGAGTGTTTTGAATTGGTGGGTTTGGATTTTTGACAATTCTGCCACTTTGAGTGATGGCATCAATCTCCTCAAGTAAGTTGGTGAGGTCTAACACACAATAGTAGTTAACAGTTGATTCTATCAATGAGACAAGATCAACTTGCATTTACTGTGTGGTTGGGTAAGGGGTTGGTGGTGATGTTGGGTTCGGCTTTGGGTGGTAAAAGGTCATTTGAATCGATTAGATCTTAGATCTTATGTCTTAAAGCCTTGCATGCATCAATTTTATGCCCTGGCCCTTGGTGGTAATCACATCTTTCATTTGGGTTGTGATTTCTGGGTAGTGAGTTAGGGATAGGTCTTGGTTTGAGAGGTTGCACCATTCTTGCCTCAAGCAGTTTCTTGTAAATAAAGTTATGAAATTACTGCCTTTCAATCTTGAGTGGCTTCTTAATTGCAATGGCATTCACTTCCCCTCCTTTCTGATTCATCGAGGAAGTTACATTTCCTTGATGTGCCACTTTCTTGTATCTTGACCTAAATGCAAATTCTTCTTTTATGTGCCTACTATGGATTAGATCTTCAATCTTAGAAGTGGTGGAAATTAGGGCTTTGAAGTCAAACAAGTATTGGGTAAGCAGTCTATCTTGATAAACCGAAAGGAGATTCTTGACAATAATATCAATTTGTTCATACTTAGGAGGTCGGTTCACCATTTAGGCAGCCTTTTTCCTCTACCTCGTAAGGAACAAAGAGAAGGATTCTTTTGCATATTGTTTGGTAGTCTCAAGGTCTCTTCTTGTTACATTGACCTCAATGTTGTGATGATACTGCTGGACAAAGATATTGCAGATATCATCCCAGGTCCATTTTTTAGACACATCTAGGTCTACAAACCACTTCATAGCTGTACTAGTGAAATATTATTGGAACAATTTAGCAAGGAGCTCATTGTCCACTCCTAAAGGATGCATGGCCCCACATAAACTTTAAGATGGGTTTTAGGGCAGGTAGGTCCGTCAAATTTATCAATATTCAGCATTTTAAATTTAGGAGGTACCCTTGCATTAGGAAAAAGACTGAGAGAGATTGTGTCAACCATGTCTTCCCTCTTTTTTAAGTTCTTAAGCATATTTTCCATAACTTCAATTTTGTCCATGAATACGTTCAGCTTGAGGCTAATTTCTTTCCCTTGGGAAGGATCAGCTGGGGGGAGATGGATGTGGTGGTGTGGACTGGCAGTTCAATGGGCACTAGTTGAAAAAGTGGGTTGGTTTTGAGAATAGATGGTGATGGAATGTTTTCAACTGTAGCCTTTTCTTTGTCTTTTAGGTCATATTTGGAAGCAGAACCAAAAATAGGATAGGAGGTGGGTTTTGGATTCATTGGGTCTAGATCGGTCAAATTCTGGTTTATGGTGGTCTGGCCCATCATTTCTTGGACATCTTCCATAATAATCCTTCTTTGATTTTGAAGTAGGTCTTGGAAATGAGCCTCTTACCTTTTAAGTATTTCTTCTTGTTGTTCAGTGAACCTGGCAAAGAGCCCATTAATCAAGTCATCAGCTCCATCAATAGCAGCAACTTCTTTCCCTAATCCGATTGACATCTCTTGAACCTTTGGATGAAAAAGATAAAGCTAGGTTAGTTTTTAGCTTTGGTGAAGATAAGGACAAGGTGAGATCATGAAATCCTAATCACAGCAATAGGATAAGGATGAAGGTACCATAGGTAGACATGGGTTTAGGAATTTGACATGGGTTTGTATAGGGACTAGCAATGTTTAAGTGGTTTTCAGATTTTCCACTTTAGTAGGATTCTTGTATGATGCATGCATACGTGTATGCACGAATAAAAAAAGGTTTCATGATAATGACATACCAAGTTTGGCATTATAGTACATTCAATCCTAAAGGAAGGTTCTATGAGTCATTACATGAAAGGGTAAGGGTGGTTTGAAAGGAACCCATCACACTAGAGATACGATATACCTAACCACATGTGAGTCAAGGAGCCTCGTGTGGGTCCAACGGTACGTGCATACTCGTTACACCTCTAAAAGGATTAAAGGATACGTCGTGGGCTGGATAATTTCACCATCGGCAAATAGACCTAAGGAAGGTTGCCCACTTGATGTTACTTTTTATCCTTTGTTTTCCTAAGAAACTAATGTTTTGGACAAGGAGCCTAATGTAGTGATGCATGAAAAAGCCATTTTGTAATGAAAGCCAAATTTTTATTTTAGCAAGAGTAGTCCACTTTATCCTTTATTTAAAAAAAAAAAAGATTTTGAAGTCCCCAGTGGAGTCGCCAACTGTGGGACCTCACCCAAGCACCCGGTCCGATCAGCTAAAGAGGAATTGAAAATGCCCATTTGGGAGAAACATCACGATTGGAACTTGCTATGAGTTTAGAAAATTGTATTTTGTAAGTTGTAATTTGCAGAAGGAGTCACCACTTTAATTTTATTTATTTTAGTTAGGAAAATTAAAGAAAAAACCCAATGTGATTGACTCCAAAATTATACTATTCATCACAAGGAAAAGCACTAGTCCTCGAATGACCAAAGAGGGCTTGAGGACTAGGTCTTGGTTAAAACAATATAAAAAAATTAGTTTGGCTTAAATTCAAAATAGCTTTTATAAAAAGAAGTTTTTATGTATGCATGAATAGATATAATATGATGTATGAAACAAATATTAATCGTGTAATGCATGACAAATATGAGATAATGATAATCACAAGATGCAAAAAGATAAGGGAGAAATTACTTAAAACTATTACAAGTCAAAATATCAAAATCAGGGGATCTTTCCTCTAGCCCTTATAGGTTCTAGGAAAAGCACATATTCCCCAAATAATCTTAACAACTAAAATAAGAAGGAGAATATTAAAACAATTATAATAAAAAGAATTAAAATTTTTATTTTTATTTAAGAAAAGTAATTTCAATCCTAAACTATGTGAAGAAGGTGATAGAGAGAAGAAGTTGTTAATTTTAGCGGAGTTGAATGCCTTAGAGACGACAAGCTTGCGTATTCCTTTGAATGGGAATCAAACCCACGCAATTCTTCCTTCTTACAAAGGAGAGGTTTTTAAGTCATTGCCTTTGTTATCATGTTTTGATTGATTTTAAGGGCTTAGAAATTTGTTAATTAGGTCATATTTTAATTAGCAAAAATTAGATCTTTTCATATTTAGATCTTGAAATTGAAATTGAAAAGGAAAAGAACTTTTACCTTTGACTTCCATCAGCGAGGAATGTAGGAGCAAGCTTAGCACCGGATCTAAGTTCCACCTTGGCCTTGGGATATCACGAGCACGCCTTTTGGAAGAAGGTCTCTTGAATAGTGTGAACTCTTGGATAAAACCTTTGCTTGATAACTATGAATTCCCTTCGAAAGAAATGGCTTGAATCGAACCTTTTCTTGATTAGGAAGTTTAAGAATAGAACTTAAGGTGATTAGAAGGCTTATGAATGGGGTTTTGAGATGACTAGGAAACTTATGAATGGGGTTTTATGTAATAGAAGAGGTTTTTGGAATGAGATTTTAGAGATTTGGAGGTTTAGGACGAGGGTTTTGATGATTGAAAAGCTTAGAAATAAGGTTTAGAAGGCTTTATGGAGAGTATAGAAGCATGTAATTGTGTGTCTTTAACTGTTATGAGGTGCAAGGTATTTATAGGAGCAGTTTGGGGCTAAAAATTCATAGTTTTCGAGTAGGATTCTAAAATGGGCTCGGTGCGATAACTGAGGAGTCAGCTGCGATAACTGCAGAGTCCTTTGCGATTACCACAGGACCGGCTATGGTAGCTAATTGGCTATCACAGGGACTCTGTGGTAACCATAGAGGCAGCTGCGGTTATGTGAGTTACCGCATCAGGCCCGCAGGCTGCCGCGGTTCATTTTTTGGCCCGTTCTTCTCCATCTTTGATCCGATTTAAGCCTAATCTGATTCTATGCATTCGTAATCAAATGTCGGTCATTTGGAAGTGCAAAATAGAGGGTTCACAAGTTGCCTTATAAAAAATTTGGATGATTTCTCCACTTGGATTATGTGTTGCTATAGAGGTTATTTTGCTACCATTGAGGTGCATTCCCAATATACTCAACTAGCTCCATCTTGGCAAAATTATTGCCACTTTGGAAATCATGACTTTGGTGGCCTACCCCCTACCAATCACAAACAAAACCTGTGCTTACTTCCTTAAGGATGAAGCTAGGGAGTCCATTTTTCTATTCATGGCTTCAAGTTGAGCGGTCAATGTGACAATTAGGTCCACATGATGTGAACCACCCCCTCCAATCCTTCTTTGATCTCTCGAGACTTGCCACTGATAGTTTGTAAGAGCCATGTCTTTAATTAAGTCCCTTGCTTCTTCAGGTGTCTTATTATTAATGGAACCACTAGCTGCCACATTAATAGACTACTTGCTTGCATAGTTTAAACCGTTGTAAAAGGTTTGAATCTAGAGCCATAGTGGAAGGCTATGATGTGGACACCTCCTCAACAAGTCGTTAAACCTTTCCCACGCATCATAAAGGGTCTCACCATCTTGCTAAAGAAAGGAAGAGATGTCATTCCTTAACTTAGCAGTCTTGGATGGTGGGAAATATTTTTCCAAGAATTTCTTTGCTAATTGATTCCATGTAGTAAAAGTACCAGCTAAGAAAGACTTAAGCCACTTTTTCAGTTTGTCCCGAAGTGAAAAAGGGAATAAATGCAACCTAATCGCATCATTTAAGACATTGTTTATCTTGAATGTGTCACAAATCTCCAAAAAATTCTCAAGATGAGAGTTAGGATCTTCATTTGGGAAGCCATTAAATTGACAAGTCTACTGCACCATTTGCATCACATTCGATTTAATTTCAAAATTGTTTGCAGCGATTGTCGACCTCCAAATACTTGAGTCGGCCCCATTAAGAGTGGGCCTTACATATTTTCGCATTGTTATTAGCTAGTCTTCTACCATTATTTGAACCTCTTCTTCTGAATCAATGTCATGCAGGTCTGCTACCTCTCCTAACAAAGCTAGTTCCCATTCCTCCTTTCACTTTTGTCTTAAAGTTCTCTTTAGCTCTGGATCAAATTCAAGCAGATTAAAGGAACTAGCTCTAGTCATAAATAGAAAAAGGCACCTAAAATAACAGCTAGCAAGCAAGAACAATTATTAAAAATAAATAAAATAAAAACTAAATCAACAATCTCAATTGTATTGCTAATATTGAAAACCGTTGTCAGAACTTTATGCGTATTCTGCAAGTGTATAGATCACACAAGTAATATAATGATGAGTAGAGTTATCGTTCCACTGAAGACAAGGTTCAAGTACTAGCTCAAACATTGACTATTTTCTAGTTAATCAAAAGTTGAGTAATATTTAAATTAAAATGACTAAACTAAATTAAAGACTTTAATTAAGATAATTTAAGAGAGTTACAAGAGAAAAATTAATGGTAGAAACTACCTAGATATTTGAATCCTCCTAGACCCCATATGTATTTCATGAAAAGAACTCAACTAAATCAAACATCATATTGAATTAGCATTCCACTAAATTAGATCGAAACTTCTCTCAAGTGATTCAATCCCTAATTACTAAGTATTATAAAAGGAATCTCTTCTCAATTTATAATTAAATAGAACAGCATTAAAATCAAGGAACTATAAACCAAAGAATCTTATAGGTCTATCTCTAGAACTCTAATCAATTCTCAACCTTTATGAGTGATCAATTCTAACCAAACTTTCTCTAGACAATTAGTAAGAGAACTAATTCCAATTATTGGGCATGCAATTGACAAGAGGAAATAACAATTATAAATCATAAAGATAAATCAATCCAAATGAATGATTTAATTGATTAAAAATCCATTCAATCCTTACAAAGTAATCTAGGATTCATCTAATACCTAGGTATGAAAAACTTAGTTCATAATGGAAAAGTGACAAGAATAAAAGATAAAAGAAAGAGAAATCAAACAATCCACAATGGATGAATGATAATCCAAACTTGAATCTTCAATCCTTGATTTGAAACTTGGAATTTCAATCTTCACCTTCAATTTTCACTCCAGAATCTTGGTTTTTCCTTAGAGAAAACCACTTCTCAGTTATCATATTTAGAACCCCTAATTATTATGCAAAAATTTCTTATATACCTTGACAGAGTCGCTACCTCACCCACACCCATGCCTGTGGCCTTGGGAGTGGGAACGGCCAAAAATATTCTTAGCTTGGCAAAATCAGGCAAAAGCCTTTTCTTCTTATCCCATGGGCACACCCACACCCGTGGCTTTGGGCGTGGGTGGGAACGAGGCTATTTTGTGAAAATAGGCAGTAGCCTTTCTCCTTGTCCCACGGGCATACCCACGTACATGGGCTTGGGCATGGCCCCAGCTATACTTTGCTTCTGCTTCTTCAAGATGCTCCATCTTTTAACCAAACTTTATCATTCTTTTGTATTATCATCTCATGGCATGTTAAAGCATAAGGTTTTTGAAAAGGACTAAAAACAACACTAAAACAAACCAATCAAACTCAATTTTAAGTATAAATCATGATAAATGAGGGGATAAAATATAGGCATTCATATATTTATCAGTAAACCATATTCATTAAGCATGGTTCTAGCCATTTCAATCAATGTTGTATTTTTCCTTTCTACAACACCATTTTGTTGAGGTGTTCTAGAAGAGGAAAAATCATGTGAAATTCCATGTTCAATGTAAAAATTTTCAAAAAGTTCATTTTCAAATTCTTTTCCATGATCACTTCTAATTTTGGAAATGAAATAGCCTTCCTCATTTTGAACTCTTTTTGTAAAACTTTTAAATGCATCAAAAGCATCACTCTTATGAGTCAAGAAACTAACCTAAGTAAATCTAAAGTAGTCATCAACAAGCATATAGGCATACATTTTTCCACCTAAACTAGCAACTCTACTAGGTCCAAACAAATCCATATGAATAAGTTGAAGGGTTCTAGAAGTACTTACAATATTTTTTGATTTGTAGGATAATTTGTGTTGCTTTCCCATTTTACAAGGTCCATATGTCTTGTCCTTTGAGAATTTGATCTTTGAAAGTCCTTCAACAAGCTCATCCTTGCAAAGACTATGAAGAAGCTCCATGCTTGCATGTCCAAGCCTTCTTTGCCAAAGCCAAGATTCATTGCTAATAAACATGAAACACTTGACATCTTGGTTAGCCAAATCATCTAAGTCAATCATATAGGTATTGCCCTCCCTTTCACCCTTAAACACTACATTGTCATTAGCTAAAGCGGTGACAATGAATGCTTTAAAGTCAAAGTTGACTTTATTACCATTATCACATAATTGACTTACACTAAGCAAGTTAAATTTTAAACCATCAACTTAAAGAACATTTTCAATGAGAGAAAGATTGTCCTTACCAATGATACCAATACCAAGTATCTTACCTTTGGCATTGTTAACAAATGTGATGTTTCCACCTCTTTTTTCTTTCAAATTTGCGAAGAGGCTTCCATTTTTGGTCATTTGTCTTGAACATCCACTATGTATATGCCTTTTGTTCTTCTTGGTAGTGGATTTGAGACACACCTACAAGAAAAGATTAATCATCTTGTTTTAGGTACCCAAATATACTTAGGTCCTTAAGGGTTAGCCTTGGAAGGGTCCTCAAGCTTGAGTTGAGCCTTTCTTATATAACAAAATACATTTATATGACCATCTTTCATACAATAATGGCATTTGAGTTTTGACTTGAAGGTTTTCTTAGCCATTTTGTCAAAAAATTTTGCTCTCTTCACAACATTATGACATGAATGCATACATGAACAAGTGTTATGTTGTGATTGTGAGTGCCTTTGAGCATGCCTTTTTTGATACATGAATGCATGGTTAACTCTTTGAGACTTAGCTCTTGAGTCTAATGTAACCTTTTGAGTCCTTTTGGGACTTGGAGGTTTAATGTGTGTTTTAACTTCCTTGTTAATTGCCTCAATGCTAGAGGTTTGAGGTGTTGTAGCCTTTATGAACATAGTGGGAGAGGATGTGGATGGAGATGAGCTATCAAAGCCAAGACCATGTCTCACAAAGGGTGGCCTTTTTGATACAATAAAAGTATCCAAGGCTTCTTTTCCTTTGTGAAATTTTGAGATTGAGTTTCTTAATTCTTCAACCTCAATTTTCAAAGCATTATTTTCTTTATATAAAGAATTAAAAGAAGAGGTTTTAGAAGTGATTTCCTCTAATGAACTTTTTAAACTAACATTGGAGGTTTTCAAGCTTACAATAAGTTTTTCTAATTCTTTAGAATTCTCTTCCAACTTAGAATACTTTTCATTAAAAAATTTCATTTTTGATTTATACTTTTTGCATTTTAAAGTCATAGCTTTAATTAGCTCATCATCATCATGCATATCATCATCAATATCATCATAAGCTTGAGAGTTAGAGCTTACCTCATTTGATGAGTCCTCTAAGGCCATGAAACATAAGTTTGCAACATCTTCCTCCTCTTCATCACTTGAGGAATCATCATCCCATGTTGCTTTGAAACCCTTCTTCTTCTTCTTCTCATTATCCCATTTCTTTTTCTTCTTGATGTTGGGACATTTTATTTTTATATGACCTTGCTTACCACATTCATAGCAAGTAATGTCATTCTTCTTTTCCTTGCTTGAGTTGGAGTTATAATTTGATGATGATCTCCTAAAAGGCCCCTTTTCTTTCTTTCTTCTCTTAATGATATCCTTGACCCTTTTTAAGAGCATAGCAAGTTCTTCATCATCATCACCTTCACTTTCCTCTGAATCACTTAAACTCTCACATTCCTTTTTACTTTTAAGGGAGGATTTGAGAGCTAAGGATTTATTTTTCTCCTTCTCTTGATTCTCTTCTTTCTCTATTAATAGAGACATTTCTTCAGTAAGGAGTTTTCCAATGAGGACATCGGTAGGAATCTTTCCAAGATCCTCATTAGCTTCTTCTATGCTAGCAAGTCTAGCTTTATAGTCTTTCTTTGGGAGAGTTTTAAGAATCTTGTGGTTTATATCATTCAAGGTGTATATTTTGCCCAATTTCTTCATATTAGTGATAAGGGCTAGAAGCCTATTTATCATGTCAGTGACGCTTTCATTGGGTTTTATCTTGAAGAGCTCATATTTAGTTATGTACAACTGAATCTTTTTAGCCTTGACTTGCTTAGTTCCTTCATGGTAGTTTTCTAAAGATTTCCAAATGCTAAATGCACTTGAACAATGTTGAACTCTACCACATTCTTCTCTTGAAAGTGCACTAAGAAGAATTGCCATGGTTCTCTTATTTTTCCCATTAGCTTTTCTTTATACATCCACCCATTCTTCTCTAGGAACCAATTCTTTAGCATTATCAACTATTATTGATGGAGGCTTCCATTCTTTGGTCATGCAATCCTATACATTAATGAGATCACTATCAAGATATACCTCCATTCTGTATTTCCAAAATGCATAATCAGTACCATCGAAGTGTGGCTTGAGGTGATGTATCCCTTCATTGGCCATTTTGATCTTTTCTCACATAATTAAGTTTGAAGACTGAGACCAAAGCTCTGATACCACTTGTTTGCCCTTATGCACCAAGAAGGGGGGTTGAATTGATGGGAAATTAAAAATTTAGATAGAAAGGAGATAGGGAAAGAGAATGAGCACAATTGATTTTATATTGGTTCAGGTATTAATAAACCCTACATCCACTCCCCAATCTTAATTGGGTATTCTACTACTAATTGATACTTACAAAGAGTTTCAAGCTCACTCCAAACTTACAATGTGTTTCAATGGCTCACATGCAACCTTTACAAGTGTTTCCCTTAGGCTCACACTTAAACCTATATAAGAGTTTTCTATTGGCTCACTCTCAACCCAATACTATGTGTTTTCAATGCTAACACTTAACCCTTTGAGCTATCAATACTCTTACAACAACCAAATAACAACAATTAAGAGGTAAAGGCTTTAAGAATTAAAATTGCAAGAGTTTGGCTTCAATGAAGGTTGTTGGATCATTATGAGGGTCTTTGGAGGGGATATTTATAGCTTCTTCCCTCCAAATTCCCATTACAAAGAGATAATGAAAAGGATCCTCAAAATAGCCACAAAATCTTGCATTAAATGCTCTGTCAGAGCTAGGTCGTGGTGGACTAGCCTTTTTCGCGGTCGTGACTCAATTTTTGCGATCAAGACCAATATTTTGTAGTCACAATCTTTATAATCCACAATGGCTAAATAACATGTGGCATCTTCTCAATGGTTTTTCAACTATCTGTTGGACGCTTGGATTTCTATATGAATTTCACAGTAGCGACTAACAATTCGCGATCGCGAATTAAAGATCATGTCCTTAGTCACAGTCGCAACCCTGTGTCTCAAAGCTAAAAATTGAACTATATTACCTTCTGATCGTTTTAGTCATAATATAATGGTCACAGTCGCGATTTAGCTATCGCAATCGCAATTATGCTGTGTTGAGCATGACTCAGAAGCCAATCAATGTCTTTAGGAGATTTCAAGCATACTTAACATTTAATCTATCAAATATGTTATAATCTACAAAATAAACACTTAAAGTACATATTAGATAGCTTCAATTTGATTGACAATATCAAAATAGAGATTTACTAAGTTTGGAAATGACTTAGGTCAATAAATTACAAGCTTAATTTAATTATCATTAATAAATTAATTAAACACTTTAATTAATTATCAATATAATTCTATATCTTTCATTGGCAAATGCTTTATGGTGAGTGACTTATAGGTTCATGTTCTAATTAGCAATGGGATAGAGAAAACTCCTTTTCTCACCTAATTTGAAATCCTTATTTCATACTTAGTCCCATAAGTCGTGAGAGACGCCTAGCATAACATATCACGACTACCTAATTAGAAATGAATGTCGGTGAACATATACACGTATATTACATGGACCTTTGATCATAATTATCATGTACTCAAATCCCTCCATTATGGATTCCTAATCTCAAGTAGGGTCATGGATTAGTCAAACCCTATATGTTTTTATCATATGATTTCATCTCTGTTCTAGTTCTCGATAAACTTGATTCCTACTAGAAACTCTTTTCTAGTGAATCTCATCCTCCTTGGCCAAGGACTTGCATAGCAAGAACAATTAGATATCATAGAATTCATTCCTTGTTTACCCAAGTTAATGGATTCTTTCTTGAAGATCACTTACCTCCATATATCACTAGTTAGGGCCATAACATGCCATATACCTTTGTGTGACTAGCATCGGTATGTAAGCAGTAATAAATCCTAACCACTAACATGTTAAGTAATGTATCACCTTAAGTCAAAGGACTATATACATAATTATGACCTAGATGATGAAAAGTTGACTAAAGGTAAAATTCCATGTATTCATCATCTGATGTCACTGTTCAACTCACTCATCTCTACGAGAGTTCACATATTGTCATGGCATTACATGTCGATAGCATGAGTCTCACTACCTCCATTACTATAAGTATCACATACTTATCATGGATGATAATAGAGGTGATGGTCTTCCGAATAAAGGTGCCTAGTAAATAATCCTATAACCATGAACAAATTTAAAGTATCTGTACAAGAGTGATCTGTCTCTCATATTCTCAACTCTTTAAGAATAGATCCTCTCATAGAATACTTAAGGAACATATATTCATTACAAAATAACAAATTCATTTAAATAATGTATATATTTTATTGCCAATTCAGGATTTTATTTACATTTACATAATATGTACATTGTTCTGGGGCATACGTCACTATCATTTATATAACCTTACAAAGTCATTAATAATACCGTGCCATAAAATATTGTCATTAGATGCTCCGAGAATATTTATTTTTGATATTTATTTTGAGATGTTATTTATTGAGATTTTTGAGTAAATTATGAATATTATTTTCCTTATGGATTATACATGAGGTGTCTAATTACTGTCTTCCACAATTAAAGGTTTTTATATAATGTTATAAATGAGTTATTGTATAAGGTTTGGTATGATCCTAGGCATGATTTGTATATGTGTCAATGAGTTCTATGGGCATGGGTGACCTTATGTCTCCCCATATTCTAGGACTGTCATATCTCAAAAGTTGGGATGTGATAATACAATTTTAAAAAAAAAAAAAGGGAGTGAGCAGCAGTTGATTGGTCTTAAATGGACCAATCAGCCAGCTGTTGGTTGGGAGGAAGAAATGGAATGGGAGATATTTAAAAGAGGGAGAAAGGGAGAGAGATCGAGAGAGGGATAGAGGTGTCTGGCCAATTTTCAGCCGGTGATGGAAAGCACTGCCATTACCATCGTGAAGATCGGCGTCCAACGAATCCAGAAAAGGTGGCAACGGTTAAGATCAGCGAACCAAGATGGCACACTCGTAGGGAAGAGAATTCTGGTAACCAAATCTTCAACTCTAGATTCTGGCCAATCCCAATGGCAAAATTCGATGATTTTGGTCTCGTTCAACTCCTGGTGGTGAGAGTTTCAAGTTGGTACTTGCCATGCCTCTGATTGGCCATCAGAGAAGGAGATTAGAATCTAACCCACCAACACTTTAGGGTGAATTTTGATAATACGATGGTGAGTAAGAAGAAATTAACACCACCAATGGATTCCCAATGACTAAATGAGCCGAATGGCACCTACCATGATTTTTAAGACTGCTAATAGTGGCAGCGAGTGGGATGACATATGGACCCAGATCTAGTAGCTCCATGTCATCATTCTAGTGCGATTCTCGATGTTTGTTCGATCGAATTTTACATGGGTAATTTTAAGTCTCTTGAATTTTAATTATTGTTGAGTTATGTTTATTAGATTTTATTAGTAATTGTTAATTTGATGATTTGGATATACTTGTTGTGTTATTGATTGTGGTTTGGGAGGACCCAGGAGGGGTAATTGATGTTGAGTTGAGTTGTTTGGGTTGTTGAAATTATTCAAAAGTGTTTATGTTCCTTGTTGCAATATGGTGATGTCCTAGTTTAGGGGAGATTTTGCCAAAATTTCAACAAGAATATCAATAGTCAATTAGTTATATCTTGATAGCCAAGTCATCCTTTTTTTAATTATCTTATATGTTATTCAGAGTCGATGTCTCTAGCATCCTTCTATCTTTAAGGATCACATTTTCAAGAAAAAGTCGATTAGAAGCTTTATCAACTAGGTGAGTGATACTCCCTAATATATCATTATTTCTTTTCACACATTTGCATTTATTGTAGTTATTCATATATGTATAATTATGCATTATTATTGCATAAACGCATGTTAATATTTAATTGCAATTATTGCATTAATAAATGTTATCATAAAATGTTTATGGTTGTCGAATGAGATAGGGATGATATAGTGCCATGGAATGGAAATTTGAGTATGCTGATTGATGTGGGTCAGATTTAATACCCTAGTCTCTAAGACTAAGTATAGAGTGAGTAGGGTGTCGAACTCTAGGGAATTTGGAGCAAGTTTATATTAACAGGGTAATTACTAAGATGGATAGGCAAATAACAAATAAAAGATGTTGATTTATTCTATCTAATCTAAAATACTAAAGTTTTATTATTACTTTAATTAATAACAAAAATAGAATTACAATTCAAAATTAATTTTGAACTATAAATGTTTAACAACATATAAACACATGCAATGATTGGAGAATATGACCATTAGTCCTTAAAAGCAACTCTCATTATCAATTAAGGGTATTTTCATTTAGAGTCTACAAGCACTCTCATGACATTGTAGAGATAAAAAAAAAAAAAAAAACCATTAAGTTCCATGCCAATTCTTTAACCCCTCAAAGTGGATTTCTTGTCTCCAGGTACTTTCCTATCCTTTAAGTAATTTCAATTGCATTTCCACTAAAATGCCCCAACTCTCATTGTGAACAAAATGATTAACAAGTCATATATGGTGATCAAGCATACACAACACAATGTAGCACTCAATTGAAACTAAATCATTCATGCATATTAAGAATGCAATTCATAAAATTAATTCATCATTGCAATTCTAACAACCTATTAGATTAAGTACATGGTAAAATATGTCATAGAAATAATGCAAGCATTCATTATTGAATAGTAAAATAAAAATAGAAGAAAGGAAGAAAGATTGATGAATGAAGACTCCTTTATTCTTTAGGAAATGACTTGCACAATTCTTGCACTTGAAGTGCCTTTTGGAAGGACACTTGATACAAACCAAGTACTTAATTCTAATAAGGTGTTGACAAGGATTTTAAGTAAGTTTTTCCTATGTAATACAATAGTATCTCTCTTCCAAAATGAAGCCAAATCTAAGTATTTATAAGCCCCAAGGTGTCCCATGAAGTGCCTCTTTGAAAAGGGTGTCAAAATGAAAGGGTGCCTTAAAAGGGTGTTGTAACTACTCGGCACAGGGAGAGGATGACTCAACACCACAGGCTGCTGTCACTAGTCAGCACACTTTGTCACTAGTCAGCACAGAAGGCTACTATTATGACTCATAACAGCCTGGGATGAGTCGGCACGGTCTTGTCTTGGCTAATCCTTGCAAAACTTCTTCCTTTTCAAGCATAAAACCCTTGATCCTTTGAGAGTTACCTAGATTACTTAAAGAACACTTAAAAACAATATTAAAAGCACCACTTTAAAGATAAAATTCATGCATTCAAATACAAAATTAACTATTAATTGATTAGTTTAGGTATATATATTTGCATCATATCAAATTCCCCCATACTTAAACCTTACTTGCCCTCAAGCAAGAACAAAGAGGGAAGAGACAAAGAAATTACTTAGTTTCTCCAAGATAACTATGAAACAATCTTGATTAAACAATCTTCAAAATTTATTTAAGGAGTACATGGCTAATATATTGATGATATAGTTCTTAGTGCCCAACAATAGTAAAGGATGACAAGTCTTATAGCATAAATTTTGAGCTTTGTCTAATTATCTCATCCCTATTGGTAACAAAGTTATTCAATTATTTAGTCAAGGACCTAATCATACTTTTATAGTCAAAATGTCCATGCATTAAGTCAAGAATTCAATAAATTCAAGTAGCCTTCTTTGGGACAAGAGAAAGCACACGCAAGAATGCAATAAGTCTCATGGCATTTTTAGACACATAGTTTGCTTATTCTTCTCTTTTTTTTATTGCAATTAAATAAGGTACATCTTTCAAATCGAATGCAACTAAGGAGCAAACTCATTCACGCACAACTTACTCAATATACATATTTAATAGGCATACCATACATATCTTTCGAATTGAATGCAACTAAGGAGCAAACTTATTTGCACACAACTTACTCAATATGCATTTTTTTTATTATATTTTTTTTATTAGCAAACAAATATAGTTCTTTTAGTATCCTCATCCATTATTGACTAATGCATAACTTGTATTATAGCTATAGTTTCCTTTAGGCAACTTAAATCATGCAAATTCAAAGACTTAACTTATATCAATTTTTACAATTAAGCAAAATTAGAAAATTGACTAGATAATTAAAAATCTTTTGAAGCAATAAGAGTGAGATAAAAAGACAAAATCTTAACAAATACTAAAAAAAAGACTTAAGAATTTTACCAATTCGGCATTTATCAAAACAATCATCAAATTAGTTAGAAAATAGAATGAGAAAGTCTAATGAAGATATAATAACATGGAGAAGCTTAAGTAAAAGGACAAAAAATTATTGATGTAAATTGTAAAATACTAAACTAAACAAAACAACAAACATGCAAAATATATTAAAAATGCAAAAAATTAAAAATTAAAACAAAATAAAACATCAAAAAAATAGAAAGCTTTAAACTTCATCATTCGATCCCTCCCCCATACTTGAAATTCACATTGTCCCCAATGTAAAGAAAAGTAAAAATGATGGAGAAGGGAAGAAAAACATACCTCATTAAGCATCGGGTGGTGGTGGTGAAGGAATATATTATCCAAAGTAGCTAAAGAACTTACGCAATTTATAGTCCATACTATATTGCGTGCGCTCCATCCTTTGGTTCCTAGCCTCCAAGGCGGTAAGTTGACATTGCATGCTCCTTTGGTTTGCCAAGATCTCCTCCACAAGTTAGTGGTCACTAAGAGTGGAGCCACTTGTTTCTCCTTGAGTAGAAGATGATGGTGGCAATGCAAGTTGAACTATTGATTGGGCTCTTGGTGGTGGTGGGTCTCTAAGTGGTGGAACATCATCATTGGAGTCTTCATCCGAATTATAAATAGGGTGATGTAACCCCTTCCAATAAGATCATGTGTAAGCTGCAACATGGTTAAAATTCGCATCCACAACCTCACCTCTTACGAAGGCTTGCTTTGTGAAATATAAGTATTTCACAACGTAAAGAAAGTTTGAGCAATTAATATGAAACCCCTTAGCAATGCTTGTAACAATATAACCATGTGTTAATGGATGCTCCTTACATGTAACACACATAAGGAGTTGATTAAAAATCTAATATGTCCAACACACTTGCTTTGATTTATGAACACATCACATCAAAAAGAGCTCTTGAACAATTACTCTATTAGTTTTTGTTTTACCAAAAATAACACATGCAATGACTTTATGCAACATCCAGAATTTCAAATCCTTGATGAACATCACTTTCCCCTTTTTAGGTTCAAAAGGGGTTTTTATATCAGTTAAGAATGTCCAAAAGTCATTAACATTAAAATCATTAATGATATCATAAACACCACTCCTTTTAAAAACAAAAAACTTTTTGCATAAAATTATAAGTTAATTGGTAAGGTTAGCCAAGCAATCTAAATTCCAGAATTTGAGAATTTGTAGCATTGATATCAAGTGTACTAAAGAACTCATAAACAAGATTGCCATAGGAATGCTCTTGCATACTTACAAGCTTTTTCAAACCACAAGAAGTAAGAACTTGATTGAATACTTCCTCCATGCCAACATCACGAATTAAAGAGGGAGGAAAATACTTACAAGATATAATTTCTTTACATTTGATTTTAGAGAACTTGGCTCCTTCTTCATGTGAGTGAATGGGGAAGGAGGACTCATACATTAATGCAAGGTCTTCCTCTTGTTGCTCTTCTTGAGGTCTTAAAGAAGTTGATCCTTTGGTCTTGCCCATACTTGCTTGTAGTTAGAAAATAAAGAAGAAAAATAGAAAGATTCTGCAACTATGAGTGAATATAGTGTAGTGTGTGAATGATGAATGAAGAAGATGATGTTTAAATAGAAGAAAGAATTATTTAAATATTAGGATTTGTGTTTTCAAAACCTGAAAAGAAAGGGTAGGGGAGTGGTGTTGTAAGGTTTAGGGTTATATAGGTGTGTAAGAGTGTGATTTGAAAAGTCATATATTTTGGGAAGAGGTGTGATTCTTTTTGGAAAAGAAACAACTTTTCATTGATTTATTTTGGAAAAGGAGTGTTGAATAAGTTAGTTTTTGACCAAAAATAAGAACAAAATAAATTACAATTGAATTAGGAATGAAAAGAAAAGAAAAATTGGTGTAAAAACTCAAAATTTTGAGTATTTCAAAATCTGTTAATTGTACCGAGTCGGCACCATAGGGCACGACTCGGCACGGATGGATTCCGTCACGAGTTGTGTCTATGGGCACGACTCGGCACGAACTCAGTCTAAAAAATTTTTTTTTTTTTTTTTTTTATGAATGAAAATTTTGGAAAACAAAAAAAAAAAAAACCTAAAACAACTTTTCACTACCCTAAGTTAATAAAAATTCTAATAAAATTCCCTGGCAACGGTGCCAAAATTTGATGTGGGTCAAATTTAATACCCTAGTCTTTAAGACTAAGTATAGAGTGCGTAGGGTGTCGAACTCTAGGGAATTTGGAGTAATTTTATATTAATCGAGTAATTACTAAGATGGATAGGCAGATAACAAACAAAAGATGTTGATTTATTCTATCTAATCTAAAATACTAAAGTTTTATTGTTACTTTAATTAATAACAAAAATAGAATTACAATTCAGAATTAATTTTGAGCTATAAATGTTTAACAACATATAAACACATGCAATGATTGGAGAATATGACCATTAGTCCTTAAAAGCAACTCTCATTATCAATTAAGGGTATTTTCATTTAAAGTCTACAAGCACTCTCATGACATTGTAGAGAAAAAAAAAAAAAACCATTAAGTTCCATGCCAATTCTTTAACCCCTCAAAGTGGATTTCTTGTCTCCAGGTACTTTCCTATCCTTTAAGTAATTTCAATTGCATTTCCACTAAAATGCCCCAACTCTCGTTGTGAACAAAATGATTAACAAGTCATATATGGTGATCAAGCATACACAACACAATGTAGCACTCAATTGAAACTAAATCATTCATGCATATTAAGAATGTTGTTCATAAAATTAATTCATCATTGCAATTCTAACAACCTATTAGACTAAGTACATGGTAAAATATGTCATAGAAATAATGCAAGCATTCATTATTGAATAGTAAAATAAAAATAGAAGAAAGGAAGAAAGATTGATGAATGAAGACTCCTTTATTCTTTGGGAAATGACTTGCACAATTCTTGAACTTGAAGTGCCTTTTGGAAGGACACTTGATACAAACCAAGTACTTAATTCTAATGAGGTGTTGACAAGGATTTTAAGTAAGTTTTTCCTATGTAATACAATAGTATCTCTCCACCAAAATGAAGCCAAATCTATGTATTTATAAGCCCCAAGGTGTCCCATGAAGTGCCTCTTTGAAAAGGGTGTCAAAATGAAAGGGTGCCTTAAAAGGGTGTTGTAACTACTTGGCACAAGGAGAGGATGACTCAACACCACAAGCTACTGTCACTAGTCAGCACACTTTGTCACTAGTCAACACAGAAGGCTACTGTCATGACTCGTGACAGCCTGGGATGAGTCGGCACGATCTTGTCTTGGCTAATCCTTACAAAACTTCTTCCTTTTCAAGCATAAAACCCTTGATCCTTTGAGAGTTACCTAGATTACTTAAAGAACACTTAAAAACAAGATTAAAAGCACCACTTTAAAGATAAAATTCATGCATTCAAATACAAAATTAACTATTAATTGATTAGTTTAGGTATAAATATTTGCATCATATCAATGATTAGATAAGATGAGTTGGGACTGTGGCTAATGGCTAAGGCCTACTCATCGCCCCACTGCAGCCAGTTGGGTCAGTGCTGCTGGAATGGCTGCGGCCCTTATAATGGATTAAGAGAACGTATTAGACTAAGAGAGCCAAGATAGGGGGATCAACTCCCTATATTAAAAATTAGTGACTCATCCTTATTTGCTCATATGATTTGTCTATCTTTATGACACGATGCACAGCATAAACATTAGAAATCTGTCTATAGGACAAGAGATTAGTATATTAGCTAGTATCATTTATTAAGTCAAATGTTCATTCCTATTTAAATTATTTTTCAGGTTGTAGAATGAGCTCATGAAGAAATTTAAATTGAGTTGTACTACTTTCACCTTTCGGCAATATTCTATTTTTAAGTAATGAGTTGTGTAAATAACATTTGTGTATTTGCATATTGTATTATAATTCTAGAACTCCATAATGTTACCTCTATTACGTGTATTCTGGTTAATTATCAGTTGTATTATAATATATCTTTTGAGTTGATAAGTTTTTGTTAAGCAAAAACCAATTGTATGGTATTTGATATTTTGAAATAATGATTGAGATGTTAGCCCAGCATGGTTTTGTTTTCTTTTAATGTTTGATTGGTTCTGCTTAACATGTAGGCTCATAACCCTATTATGTGATAGTTTGGTCATTTAGTTAGTTGTCTAGCTTACAATGGGCACTGATAGCCACATGAATTATCTGTGTCCTAGTGTTGATCATGTGCCTTTGGGTTCAGGGCATGACAAAGATGGTATCAAAGCAAAGATCTTATGACCTCTAGTATGTTTAAAGTTAAGGAAGTTGTAGATGGTCCTTGTTTTTGTAATATGTAGAGTATAGGATTTGTAATTGTCTCTTGGGTTTCCTTTGCTTCCAATTCAGTGTTAACATGGTGTTATGATGAGTTACTATTATTAATTATGTTGGTGTGTGTGTTATATGTGTGGTATGCTTGTGCGATGTGATGAATTCGATGACTTTTCCGAGATTTGTGATTATGATAAAAAGGCTATATATGTGTGTGTGGTACTTGTAGAAATTCTTTAATGATGAAGATTCTTTTGTGTGTATAGGGTACAATTTAAGCGTAAAGATTTGAGCTTTTATAAAGTGGTAAGATGTTAAGGCTATATAAACTGTGAATTTGAGGATCCACGAGGACTTGATCTATTAGGGTATAAAATGATTAAAATCTCTAAATCTTAAATATTTTTGGAATTAAATGGTTTTTAAATAAAATGTTCTAATTATGATTTGATTATGTAAATGAGATCAAAGATGATAATTGATTTTAAAGCATGATTTTAAAGGTAGTTTTAGAAGTTTATTATTTTGAAACTCCATACTTGTGTCTAGTTTGTCTGTCTATATGCATTAAGTCTTGCATTATGAAACCATATGTCATCAGTCATGCATCATGAATTACATCAATCATTACATTAAGTTTACATGTCGTATAGCATCCCTAGACACGGTATCTTGAGTTCTAAAATAAAAATGAAAATATTTTGATTTTTATGAATGGTTCTAAATAGTTTTGAAAATTAAATAGTTTTGAATATACCTAAAATGGATTTAAGTCATCTAGATGAGAAATGCTTTAAGGCATTAGATATAATAATATTCAATTAAGGTTACTAAAAATTAGTAATAATCTTTAGTATGTATGGAAAAGAATTTCATCAGGTAACAAAGTAGATTTATTATTCAAAAATATTTATGATATACATATATCAAAGTTGAGACAAATATAGGATGGCATAGATTTAGAAAGGCATAAGAGTTGCATAAAGATTTTATCGATGCTATTAAAGGGTTCATTATTTCGTATGGTTAAGTTAAGTTACATATGAATGTGATATATATATATATATATATATATATATATATATATATATATATATATATATATATATATATATATATATATATATATATATATATATTCGAAAATATTTATGATATACATATATCAAAGTTGAGACAAATATAGGATGGCATAGATTTAGAAAGGCATAAGAGTTGTATAAAGATTTTATCGATGCTATTAAAGGGTTCATTATTTCGTATGGTTAAGTTAAGTTACATATTAATGTGATATATATATATATATATATATGTGTGTGTGTGTGTGTGTGTGTGTGTGTGTGTGTGTGTGTGTGTGTGTGAAACCTTAATTATGAACCTCTCAAAATTACAGACCATTCAATCAAGAAAGGAATCAATCAAGGCTCATAAATCATCATCAAATCATCTGGGATTGAATAACGAGTATAATGCAACTGGAATCACATAAAACGGACAAGAAACGAGCGAGAATGAGCGAAAATGGGTAGAACGGGCGAATCACAGCCCGCTACTGCACATGTCGTAGACCCTCTTGCAGTGCCGCAAAGCTCTTTATGGCACTGCCATAGATACTTTTGCAGTGCTGTAGAGGCTTGTGCGGCACCAACAGCATGTTTCTGCTCCCATATTGGAATTTTCAGCCCCTATGCTTCACTCTTCCCCCTACATATAAAGGTGGTCTCTCTACTCTCAAGACATATAGACTTGGAGGCTTAAAAAGCTCTAACTTCAAGTAAATTACTTTGCTTCTACTCCCTGCTTTGCAAAGCACGTTGGGTGGTTTCTCCTTGATTCCTACTCGACTAGCTTAAGGCTTTTCGCCAGCCTATTTGAGGCAAGTCTCTTGCCCAAGGCTCATGTCCATCGTGTGGAGAAGGCAAAGTTGTGTTCTAGTGGTCTAAGGCTCATGTCTCTTGTGTGGAGAAGGTGGAATTACAATCCAATCACCCACTCCATCTGCCCTACGTCCCCAAGCCGCAAAAGTGTAAGGTAATCTTCTTTTCCTTTTTATTAAATTATTGCCTATTTTAGTTAGTTAATTAACTTTATGCATCTAGGTTGCTAGTTAATCAACTTGGTAATCAATTAAAGTTAATTAATTAATTCAACCCTCTTTTAATTAATCAATCAAAACATGATAAAGTGGCTAGCCTAAACTAACCTCTTCACAAGAAGGAAGAACTACGTGGGTTCTAATTCCTATTCAAAGGGATACGTAGGCACGCTTAGTTCAGACATCGAATCCAATTAAAATTAATCAACTATCTCTCTATCACCTTCTTCACTTACTTTTGTGTTTATTACTTTGCTTTATTATTAGGATTAGTTTGGGGAATGTGTGACTTCCCTAGAACCCATAAGGGCTAGAGGAGGTATCCCCTATGTTTTGGGATTTTATTTATAATGATTAATCTTACTTTGGATTATTACTTGTATTTGTTATTGGAATTAATGATCATACATATTATAAATTGTCCATGCATCTTAAATTGTTCATGAAATATATTTTAAGTTACTTTTATATTACTTGGCCAAATATGTTTTGTTAAACTGAAAACGTAGTCCCCAAATCCTCTTTGGTTTCAAGGCTAGTGATCTTTTTCCTTTGGGTAATGAAGGGAGTCAAATAGGTTTTTTCCTTATATTTTCCCAAATAAAAATAAATTAAGGTGGCAACTCTAAAACAATTTTCAAAATAAGCTTGAGGGCTTCCTCATGAGTTCTTTCCCAAATGAGCATTTTGATTCCCTTTAGCGAATCGGACCGGTGCTCAAGCGAGACCTCACAATATAATGAGATCTTAGTGAAAATCTAAGCAAGTTAGGAAATAGTAGGTATTCAATCTATATGGTTGGGAGATAATAGATATTCAAATCATGAAATAATAATTAATACAAAAAGAGGGTAACTCTGAATAAGTTGTGAGAAGGTGAGATATGTTTTAGAATTAACATAATTTCTTGATGACTATGTTAATATAAAGATGTTGAGATGAATGATAGAATTAATGGGTTAGAATTTTAATTATTTTGTACACGTATGTGGTGATTTCAAAGTGATAAGATAAAGTTTATATATATATATATATATATATATATATATATATATATATATATATATATATATATATATATATATATATATATATATATATATATATATATATATATATATATATATATATATATATATATATGTATATATGTATATTGGAGAAATTAGCTAGAGCAGGTAGGAGTAAATAAATATTGATAAAGATATAAGAAAAAGATATGCTTAAGATTATGGTTGACTGGATGTGAAATTAAAGGTTATATTAGATTTATTTAAGATTAAGGGATAGAATTTTTTAAGGATTAGCTTCAAGGGTTATTTGAACAAGAGTTTAAGTTGAATATTCTGTATTGTGATTTTAACAGATTGTGAAGTATATGTCTTGTTGTTGATGGTATGTTGATTGTGGTTTAAGTAATGTATCATAGTGTGCTATGAAAGCATGGTGAAGAAGTTAATTAGAGTGTGTAGTATCTGTTGGGATTGAAAATTCGAGGATGAATTTTTTTTTTTTTTTTTTTTGTTGCTAGGGAGGAAGATTGTAATAACCTAACTTTTCATTTATTTTATAAAATTCAATTTTTGTGCGGAAATGTATTATTTTATTATTTTTTTAATTAAAGCAAAAAATTGAAATTATATTCTTATTAAATTTTATATATTCATATGATTTGA
>CANTUT010001239.1:2500-100000 GCA_947687605.1 Reutealis trisperma
AGCAATTAATAATTACTTGTTAAAATTAATGTATATTACTTACTTTTCACTATGTAAGGTGACACATAATCGGCCTTATCTAGAAGTAGAGCTAGAATGAGCAACAGAAGCACCTGCCGACTGTCCATCTGTCTATGAAGGTTGAGATTGTGATTGAGGAGTTGTATGCATAGCAGATGGAGATGGTGATGTCAATGGTGATAATGGTGAGGACTGTGTTGTCTTAGTAGTAGGTTCAGGTACTTGTTGAGATGGTGGTACCGATAATTGTGTCGTGGTAGTAGCAGGTTGAGGTGGAGGAGGCACCGGTGATGATGTCGTGGCAGTAGCAGATTGAGGTGATGGTTGAGATGGAGGAGGCATTGGTGATAGGATTGTAGTAGTAGCAGGTTGAGGCAGTGGTTGAGGTGGAGGTGGTACCGACAATAGGATTATGGCAGTAACAGGTTGAGGTGGAGGTGGTACAAGTGATAGGATCGTGGTAGTAGCAGGTTGAGGTGGCATCGACTGTGAAGGATGTGTATGTGAATCTGAATGTGTAGACCCACCAGAAGGTCGGGATTCAGCTGAATTATTCCTAACCAATAGTCTCTTGTTGGGGTCCTGCTTTCTACCCATCTCAACAGTCAACCTACAAGAGTAAAATTTTAATTAGTTAGATCATTAATATAAAAAGCAAAATAATAAAATAGCACTATTTATTAAATAAAAGCACATAATTGTGAATAAAATCATTAAAATTAATAATAACCAAACATTCATTCATCACTATTAAAATCTAAATAATACATCAAATGCAATAAATTAAATACAAATTAAATGTTGTCCAAACTAATCACTATCACTATCTTCCTCAAATTCATCTTCACTTTCACATTCATCTGACACTTCTGATTCTGTCTATAGTATAGGATCATCTGAAAGCTCAGCTTTATCATCTCCTAAATCAACAAGTACTCCATCTATATCATGCAACGAACTAGATTAATCGATGCTTATAGATGTTTCAGTACGTTGCAAACTGACGGGCTCATCTTCTTAGAATGCTGTGGTAGCATCTACTATTTTCTCAATAGTTATAGGAACATCCATAACATGCCTAGCTTAAACTTTGCAAACTGCCTACCAATCACACTTGTCTCTTCTCAAGCTAGGATAAGGAACATAATATACTTGTGCTGCTTGCATTGCAAGAATAAATGGATCATACTTGTTTAGTTTGCGCCTGTGATTGACATCCACTAAAGGGTATTATTTATGAACCTTGATCCCAACATTATTAGTAGGATCAAACTAGTCACACTTGAATAGAACAGTGCGCTTAATTGGGAGCCTTGGATATTCCAACTGTAGAATCTCTATTAAGCGTCCGTAGTAATCACTCTTAGACTCATTGTAATTTGTGCCCTTAATACAAACTCTGCTATTTGAAGTGGCCCTAATCGAACCATGTGATTCTGTATGAAATTTAAAACCATTGATGAAATACATAGGAAATGATTCCACAGTATGTAATGGGCCTTTTGCAAGATCTTTGATGAACTCATTGTCAATGAAGTTATCACGTGCCTATTATGAAAACAAAAGTTTAGTACGTTATGACATGCCTGTTATGAAAATAAAAGTTTAGTACATATATATGTTTTATTACTTACATATTTCTCAAACCAGATGGCAAAATGGTCATCAAGCTCAGCATCAGTGATGTAAGGTGATGCTTTTTTCACTTCATCAATGTACAGTCTATTTCAAAACAAGACAATAAATATTTTAGATAAATTTTTTAAGGAAAATTGAAATTGTTTTACTTTTCAACACACTTACACGACATACGGATCGACCTCCTCACAATTCAACAGAATATAATTACGCGCTGCTTTGTATTCAGTGTCAGACAATCTCCTTTTTTTTTGATCGTCCATATGCTCGACCAGGATGTTTAAATATTGAAAGATTCCCTTTTATCTCTTCAACATCCCCACCATCATCATTTCGAGGCACTTTTCGCAGTCTTGTGTAAACATGGGGCTCAAAATAATATGAACAAAAATTTGACGCTTCTTCCACTAAATATGCATTACAAATTGAACCTTCCACCTTCGCTTTATTAGTTACATTCTTTTTCAACTGACGAAGAAATCTATATGAAGATGCATGAATAAGTTTCTATAAGTAATCAACTCTCATTTTTTGTTATTGTGTTTACCTAGGGATGCACCAAAGTTAAAAAAGAAAAAAATTAAATAAATATCTAGGGATGCACCTAAATTCCCTAAATTCCTTAGTTAGGCAACAACAAAAATTAATAGTTGTCTAAACATGGTGAAGCAAAAATTCTCTAAATTAATAGTTACATATTTTCAAATTAAAAGTTACATATTGATTTTTTTAAATTATTATTAAAACATGAAATAAAACCCCAATCTGTTTTTCTAATTATTGAATTTGAAATAGACCTTAAATTAAAACCCCAATCTGTTTTTCTAATTAGACTTGCCTAACTAACTGATTTGGTCCCATTTTCTAATTAGACTTGCCTAACTAAATTAATGTTAGAATCAAAGTGTAGTCTACAAAGAAGCTGACAGGAAAGGAAAAAAGATTGACAATGTCACAAAGAATTAAGATTGGTATTCTGATGTCAATTCTATGTATGATAGTAGCTGCAATTGTTGAGAAGAAACGTTGAAATTCTGCTCTGAAACAGGGGACCTGCTGGAAGGCAGCTAACTTGATATGAAAAGATCAGTGCAGGAACTGTTGGAAATCATGCAGATAATTTGAAGAGGAATAACAAAGAGAGAGAACAATGATCCTTTTTGAACTTTAACAATTTAACCACAATATTTAATTCATTTATCAAGATTATAATAGAATAACAAGGTTTCCGAAATATTTATTTATTCTTCCAAAATAAAGGAGGTTTTAGGTTTGGAACTTGGACTAAGCACTGTGGAGTTTGTACCTTGTTCCCTTGCATTATGTATGTCCTAGTGGCATGTTTTGCACCTAAAAGTTCAGTAAACTGATTGGGGATTAGGCAAGTTTCTGAAAATGAAACATTTGAAACACTAAACCAGAAAAGCAAGGAACTATTATAATTATGCTGATAAGGTGGTCCTATAGTATTGTCTGGCAACTATAATTGTGCCCGCCGTCCAAGGCTAGCTGCCGCCCGCCATCCAACGCTAACCACCGCCTGCCGTCTACTATCCTAAGCTAGCCGCCATTTGCCATTCAAGGCCAGCTACTGCCCACCATCCAAAGCTAGCCGCCGCCTGCCGTCTAAAGCCAGTCACCACCCGCCATCCGAGATAAGCTTCTTTTCCCTTAATTTCATTGTCTCTTTTAGTTAGTTAATTAAATTGATTCATCTAGGTTGCTAACCAATCAATTAAATTAATTAATTAATTCAACCCTCTTTTAATCAATCAATCAAAACATGATAAAGTGGCTAGGCTAACTAACCCCTTCGCAAGAAGGGAGAATTGCGTGGGTTCTGATTCCCATTCAAAGAGATACATAGGCATACTTGGTTTAGGCATCGAATCCAATTAAAACTAACTAACTCTCCCCCTTATCACCTTTTTCACTTACTTTTATTTTGCTTTCCTTTGCTTTATTATTAGGATTAGTTTGGGGAATGTGTGACTTCCCTAGAACCCATAAGGGCTAGAGGAGGTATCTCTTAAGTTTGGATTTCATTGTAATATTAACTCTCTTTTATTTTGATTTCTAATTATGTATAAACTTTGTGGATAGAATAATCATGCACATCATAAATTGTTCATATATTTTAGTTTGTTAATGAAATATATTTTAAGTCACTCTTATATTAATTGGCCAAACTTATTTTGTTAAATTAAACCGAAAACCTAGTCCTCGAATCCATTTTGGTTTTGAGGCTAGTGATTTTTTTTTCTTTGGGTAATAATTGGAGTCAAATGGGTTTTTTTCCTTATATTTTCCCAAATAAAAATAAATTAAAGTGGCGACTCCTAAAAACAAATTTCAAATCTATCAAAAATAAACTCGAGGGCTTCCTCGTGAGTTCTTTCCCAAATGAGTATTTTGATTCCCCTTAGTGGATCGGACCGGTGCTTGGGCGATGCTTCGCAACGGGTGAGTTTGGTATAGAGAAAAGCCATTAAAAAGAAGCGAAACACGAGTTACTAATCTTGTGTGAGTGAAACATGTGAGTTGAGTTGGTGAGGAATCAATTATGTTTTTTTGCACTTACTTTTCTTTGCAGGACATTCATCATGATTAACAACAGTAGTGAACATCAAGATCCTAAAATAAAGTTATGGATGAAGACTATGATAGATCAAATGAAGTTACTTAGTACAAGGATAGATGATTTGCAAAGTCCAAGCAAATCAAAGCCTTTAAGAAGTCGAGTGTATGAGAAACGTGATGAGGATGAGTATGATGAGAGAGACTTTAATTTTAGAAGAGGAAAGAGGGTTGTAGATAAAAGGGATAAAAACTTAGGAAGCATCAAGATGAGGATCTTTAAATTCCAAAGGAAAAATGATCCTAAGTTATATTTTGAGTGGGAAAGGAAGGTGAAGCATGTGTATGATTGCCATAACTACTCTAAGGAGAAGAAGACGAGGTTGGCAGCCGCAAAGTTCACCGACTATACAAGTATTTGGTAGGATGATCTCTAGCAAAAGAGAAGAAGGAATGGCGAGAGACCTATTTAAACTTGGGAGGATATGAAGATAATAATGAGGAAGCGGTTTATCCCTAGTCATTACTATAGGGATGTGCAAAGGAAGCTTCAAAGTTTGGTTCAAGGCTTTAAAAGCATAAAGGACTACTACAAAGAGATGGAGATTACAATGATTAGGGCTAATGTAGAGGAGGATTGAGAAGCTACTATGGCAAGGTTGATTGGAGGGTTAAATAAAGAGATTACTAACATAGTGGACTTACAACACTATATGGAGATGGAAAAGCTGCTACACAAGGCTATTAAGGTGGAAAGTGTGAGGCCTCGCTGGAGCACCGATCCAATCTAATTTGAGCCCAGTTTGATTCTATGGATTCGTAATAAAAAATCAATCGTCTGAAGGTGAAAGATTCAGGAAAATTATTTTTTAACAGGGTGATACCCCCTTGACCCCTGCTTACTATCTAGCTAGTGGGACTACCGTACTGGCTCTATATAGCACACTAATCTTAGGAGGTGTCAAGCTGCGATTGAATTTCAAGGGTGCAAATTTGAGGGTTCACAGCTGCCCCCTCATCAGAATTGGCTTTGAGCAAAAGGCGATTCTAATGACAGTGAACCTTAGGAAAAGATGCCACGTCGAACTTTGGGCTTGTGCTCTTGCCTTATCAGATTTTTGGCTTATATGTTCTTGTGCCATATTAGATTTTAGGCTATGCCATGTCAGACCCTGGGCTTTTGCCATGTTAGATTATGGTCTTATGATATTTACTTGTGTTTGTCATGCATAAAGGCATTCATGCTTATGCAAATTGAACCTTGTGAAGGAAGTACATAGTATAACAATATAAACCTTTTAGGAGAGGGCCCCTAGGATAAATGAGGTTTTATTAATGGCTATTGTTTTAACCTTGGTGTTGGATGTAAGAATGGTCATGGTGAACTTTAATTAAGGCTATATATCCGGCCTAACTGTTAGAGGTAAAGATGATTTGGTGAATTTTAATCAAGGCTATCTATTCAGCCTAGACTTTAAGATTTAGAGATTTGGTCCACCTAGGGAATTCAAATTAGTTTAGCAAGGCCACCTATTCAGCCCTATTATTAGAGAGATTATGAGCAAAGTTATCTGTTTGGCTTTGATGTTTGGGAAGATTGGGATTAAAACTATCTGTTCATCTTTGGTGGTTGGAAAGATTAAGGTTAACGCTATCTATTCAGCTTTGGTGGTTAGGAGGAATAGGATTAAAGTTATTTGTTCGGCCTTGATGTTGGAAAAGTTGGGATCAAAGCTATTTGTTTGGCTTTGGTGTTAAAAGGATTGGGATCAAAGCTATCTATTTGGCTTTGGTGTTGGGAGGAATAGGATCAAAGCTATTTGTTTAGCCTCGATATTGGAAAAGTTGGGATCAAAGTTATTTATTTAGCTTTAGTGTTAGAAGGATTGAGATCAAAGCTATCTATTCAACTTTGATGTTTAGATTTAGAGAAGGTTATATCTTTGAAAGACGAGGGATGTGGGAATGTCAACATGTCGACTTTGATGTTTGGATTTAAAGAAGGTTATATCCCTGAATAACGAGGGATGTGGGAATGTCAACATGGGTGGCTCGATTTGGTTTGCCCATTAAAAGTTACAGTTGAGGATCAGTTCTTATAGGGAAAGATCTTGGCTAAGGAGGTAGGTCTGGTTAGGAAATCCATTTGAAAGGCTCAATTTGATTTTGCTTTAAAGAAGATGATGGGCTTCATAAATGAAGACCTTTTAGGAGTGGGCTTCATAAATGAAGGCCTTTTGGGAGTGGGATTCTGAAGGAATGGTGGAGCCAAACGCAGCGGAAGGAAGGTAGTGAGGTGAAATTTCAAATATTTTAAAATTTCACTTCACCCATTTTTGTCAAAAATTCATTCAAGAAATCAATTAATTTACGTGTAAAACACATATGCATATAAAGAAGAAGGAAGAGTAATCATATTACCTCTTGTAGTTTCCTTCATTCTTTATCACAGAGCTTCCTAAGTGTGAAGCCTCTAGATCATCCACACCTACCTCACCTCTAAGTTTCCTCTTGATTTCTTTGCTGTTCTTGAATCCTCTATTGGATGCCCAATTTGATTCAAGATTTCCCTTAAAAATCTTTAAGAAGTTTAAGGTTTCTCTTTAATTTGTTTTAGACTAAACACATTTTCAATTTGCAAGCAATTGTTCTTTCACAAAGAACAAAGAAGAGAATCAAAGATTAAAAGAAAAATTGAAGAAACATTTTCTTCTTTTTCTTTCTCTCTCCACTTCTCTCTTTAGAAATGCTTCAAATCTAAAATGATGTTCAAAAACTACTTGTAACATAAAAACTTGAAGCTTTTATATTGTTTGCAAGACTTAACTCTTAAGTCTTCACAAAGACTTAAATGCCCTTGCATTTTCTTTTAGCTCACCATTTGGTGATGGGGCAAAGTTGACTTTGCTTCTTCAAATGGTGAAATGACCATTTTATCCTTTAGGGGTAAAATGGATGTTTGCACTAGCCAAAAGATGTACTTATAATTTTAACCTTAGTAAAAAATTCTCTAACCTCTAAACCCATCGTATGGGCTCATGAATAGTGAATTTTCTCTAATCCCTAAATTGCCTCTTAACCATATCACATATGGGCTTAGGCCACATCTCATGTGTTAAGGATTTTTACTAAGCTTAAAATTAAGTATTTGATTTGGTCCAAATCAATTTTCAATTTAATCTTTCTCATTTGCATCATATACAAATTAAGATTTAATTGTATAGAAAACTTCACAGATTAAACATCAGGACATGCTAGGGTTCTTGTAAAATTAATTACATGTTTAATCATTTTACCACTAATTAATTAATTAAACACTTTAATTAATTATTATGGTAAACCTTTTACACTTGGAAGGTGATCACTATTGGGTGTGTGACTTTCTAAGTTCATGTCTAATTAGCAATGGGAGTGAGAAAACATTTTTCTCTATTAATATGAAATCTCTACTTCACACTTAGTTCCATAAGTCGTGAGCGACAGCTAGCATTCCATGTCATGACTACCTAATTAGAAATGAATGTTTATAGTTGATAACTTTAAACATCATATGGACCATCGATCATAAATCATCATGCACTAGAATCCCTTCATTAAAGATCCCAATCTCGGCTAGGGTAATGGTTTATTCAAACCCCTATGTGCCTTGATTCTATGTCCTTATCTCAGTTCTAATTCTTGATAATATTATACTCTTACTAGAAACTATTTCCAGTGAATCTGTCTGTCCTAGCTAGGAGCTTTAGTATCAAGAATAACTAGATAGCATAGGATCTTAACCTCATTTACTTGAGGTAATGAATTTTATCTTGGTGATCACTTACCTCCAGACATAACAAGTTAGAACCATCACATGCCATATATTCGTACATGAATAATACATCTATATAAGCAGTAATAAATCCTAACCACTTATGTATGAGATATAGTATCCCTCAAGTCAAAGGATTTTATACACTATTATGACCTAGATGATAAATAATCGACAAGTAGTAAAACCCATAAAATATTATCATCTAACATCACAGTTTGACTATTCATCTTATGAATATCCACATGTTTGTATCGAAATCACATGTCAAGCAGCATGAGACTCATTGCCTCGATAATCATCTGTATCACATATTGATTATAGAAAACAAACAGAGGTGATGGTCTTTTGGAATTAATGATGTCCAGTTATTAATCCTATGGCCATGAATATATTTAAAATATTTGTGTAAGAGCAATCTATTTCCCATATTCTCAACACTTGAGAATAGATCCTCTTACAAATACTTAAGGACTATATTCAGTAATATGAAACCCTTTTCACATTATGAATATATTATCATGCCATTGTGAATTAAAATCTACTATTACATAACTATTATATGGTTTTTAAGGCATACACTGCTATCAATCTCCCACTTGCACTAGAGCCATTATGCTCAGTATCAGAAACTCATCTTCTCAAGATGAAGTTTAATTGTCACTAACTTTTGACTTTAGTCAATGGATTAACCAAGTTAATGGTTAATGCTATTTTTTGCAAGGCTATAACGCCCTATTCCAACAATTGATTTGATAATATCTTAATGCCTCTTGAAATATTCTAGATTTTAGTATGAGACTCGAGTTCCCTTGCCATAAGCTAAGGCTCCATTATTATCACAGTAGAGAGATACTTGTGATGTACTGGAGAAACACTTAAAACAATTCATAACTACTAAATCTAAAATAATTTCTTATTTGCAACATCCTATATAGGAAATTTGGCTTCCATAATGAAGTTTGTAACAACAATTTGCCTAGAACTTTTCTAGCAAATTGCCTAAAACTTTTCTAGCAAATCATTTCTTCATCATCGATAACAATAAACCTAATGATAGACTCTCTATCAATTTTTGTAATAACATTCTTCATTTGTAAAAATTAAATCTTAAATACTTCTTAGTACTTTAGAATAATTTTGATTATATTTCCAATAATTTAATCCTAGATAGGATTAAAATTTGTTAGTCATACTAACAACATTCTCAATGTCCAGCTCATTATACAACTCTTGTATAGTTTAGATTTCCTATAGTCATACTGTAAGGAATCAATGCCATACTTTCTTTGGGTATCTAGGGAATCAACCATCAAAAAGTGGATATCGAAATTGTAGGAAATAAAACTTTTGGAATTAGGAAGTTGAACTTTTCAACATCTTTTCCAAATATTGACTTAGACATATTTAACATTCTTTTCAATCTATCTCTATAGATATGAATTAACAAGAATGTAAAATATTTATCTCAAGTCTAAATGAAGAAAGTAAAGGTTAAATCATTCTGCAAATGTAAATATATTAATACTTTTACAAATCAATGTGTTATCCATGTACAAAACTTGAAAGTGAGGATACTCCTATTATCTTTTTGCATATTAAGAACTCATCTTGTGATGATACAACTCATTAAGGTTTTGCATACTTTGAAATTTTCTTAAGACTCTAAGCCTTTAGATTTATTCCATGATTATGTTTTGTTTTCTAGAGAAAGAAAACTAGTATTGACATCTATATATGAAACTCATAATCATTATGCATTGCTATATCACATATGGCTATAATATAATCATCTCATAATTTGCTTCATCATGAATGTGCAACTTTTATGCATTTATATAAAGTAAATTATATTTTTCTTAAGATTAGATATTTTACTATCTCATGATTTACTTCATCATGAATATACAACTATTGTGTATTCATACAAAGAAATCATATCTTACAGAAAAATTAGATATTCTACCAAACCATTAGCAGCTTATAGGAATAAAACATTTAGTTAGTTGTAGACTTTTCATAGGGTTGATCAAATTTTACTTTTGATCATTTTGTTGGATATTATTGGATGACATTCACCTAATCATTCTATCTTTATCAAAATGTCACTTTCTTGAATAAACATTTTATCAAGAAATAACATATTTGCTAACAACTCTTTGTTATGTAAAAGATATAAATACTATCCTAAACCACCTTTAGGATATCCAACAAACCTTATCTTAATTAGAATTATCTTCCAATTGTCTAACTTCAGCTTATCAAATAAACTAGATATCTCAATTCAAATTATGAGTAAGAATTTTGATATCTATCCATATCATATCATATATGAGTTAGGATTAGATAGACTCTAGAGAAAATCTATTTAAGAATATTGTGCTATTAATTGTAAATTTCCATAAGGAAATAAACAAAAACTTCTATAGTTCATCATCTATTAAAACATATCATATACATTGTAATTTATTCTTTTGAGTACCATCATGTATGGTTTTCCTAAAAAGAATTATGATTATATGCCAATTTTATAATTAGGAAATTTCTCAAAAATTGATAATTAAGTTCTCCCCACTTTGATCAAATCAAAGGGCTATGATACTCTTTCCCTTTTGTATGAAATATCCTTAATATTTATTTTCCTTTTAATTTTGAATTTCTTAAACATTTCAAAAAATTCAAATGAAAAATTCATTTTATTTACTTTTTTTTCGAATGGGTCAATATCATATATTTAGGTAAATACAATGAATCAAGGAAAACTCCCACTAACCATTTCACAAATGGTATTGATGCATCTATATGCATAAATTCTAAAACTTCTTTGATTTTTATCCTTTTGTCTAGCAAAAGGTGATCTATTTGTTTTTGCATTAGATACTAGACTTCTAAGTTGAAACAAGTTCACACCCTAATAGGTAGTGACAAATGTTATCCAACTAAGTTGTCTTATCTTCAGCTAAACAAACTAATCTAAGAAATCATAATGGTTTTAGATTGGAGTTCTTTATGGCATTATCATAAAAGCATTTGGAGTTGTTTTGTTATTATTAACTTAATAATGATGCATCAATCATATAATTCATATATGATTTACAAAATATGATTTTAAAGTCATCATTAAGTACATACTAGGCATATAAGATATGATTTCTAAAATCATCATAAAGTATTCTGAAAGCTCTTTGGAAATAAACACTTTACCCCTTAGATCTTTTAAAATCACTTTATTTAACTCCATGCTTCCGTTGCTTACTGTAATCATGCATATAGCACACAAGCACCTATATCATGTTCAAGCAACAGATGAACTATATGAATCATTGGAATATAGTAACAAGAGATAGATTTACCTTCATAAGGTCTGTCTTTCTCCTTGTCTTTAGTATCCACAATCCTTAAAATAATTAATTTTCCAATATTCATAACATTGACAATAAAAACATTTTCTTTTGTCAACTATAGCATTATCTATGAACTTGTCCCTTGCAATTTCCCTTTTAGGATTTATAATAGAAACTTTTTCTATTACCTTAAAGCGCATTTTCCATCTAATGGAAATTTGGAGTGAACTTGAAGAATTAAACTATTTCAAAATTATTGTTCATCAAAACATCTAGACTTTCTAGTTGTTTGATGAATTTAATCATCACATGAAAATAATTCCAAATCAAGTTTAATTAAAAATTAATAAGAAATAAAAGAGGTTTTTCACAATTCAAATTCTTTCATAAAGAATACTAGATAGAAAAATAGAAGAGCAAGAAATTAAAGATGAAACATTTTCTTCTTTGATTTCTTTTCTCTAATTTCTTATTCTAGTTGAATAGTAAGAATAAGAACAAGAATGAAAAATATGGAGAAGACAAAGAAAAACAAAGTTATAAAGATTAAGAAGAAACACTTTTTTCTTTTCTTCCTTTATAATTTCTTTTCCTTTCCTTTTTTCTTTCTTTTCTTTTCCTTTTTCTTTCTTTATAGTTTTCTTTATATTCAAACAAAATAACTGCCTTCATATCTCATATTAAGCAGTGTATTTATGTTCATCATACAACTCTTGTAGATGATGCATAATTACTTGGAGTCTTGTTATGCTCATATGTTATTTTTGCAACTGTTGACTTATAAAACAATCATATAGCATCAAACTCATCCAATATTTTGTTTCCATTGCACATAGAGTGATATATTCCTTTTGAGTAGTCTTTTCTCTAAAAGACCAAGAATAAATCAAGTTGAATACATACACTATGTACTCAAATGAAAGGACTATAGATTTAGGCCTTGTGAGCCTAAAAGAATTAAATATGTTCTTAAGAGGGTTTGTCAATTTCATATGATAAAAAATATAGAAAATAACAAGATTATAGCTTATGTAATTAAGTAGCTACCATAATGATTTGGTATTTAATCAAAATGGTAATCCTACTAATTTGGCAAATCCTATACTTCCAAATAGGAAACGAAAATCCTGTTGGAGTGGATTTCTAGTAGGTGATTGAATTCTTATTAAATTATCATAAATTCCTCAGATACACATTATCATTATTGGAATTTGGATATCTAACAAGTGAACAATCCATGTTAATCACAACTCTTTGTGAGGTTCAATCAATCCGGTTCATAGTGTTTCCAACCTTAAATACAAATTGTCGTTATTGGCTTTTCACACTAGTCAAGTCAAACCCATTAGATCAAACAAGTATAATGATTTTAATATTATATGTCTCAGATACTCATTGTCATTATTGACATACAATGTATCATATACTCATAACATCACATGCTTTACAATAACTTCAAGAAACATTCAAACCAAATATGTCATCCCTATGTAACCATAACCAATGACATAAATGTTTGAATTTCTCTTAAACTATTGTTTCAATGGAGAACCATGACTTGATATTTTCTTTGGAAGATTTTCGGGCTTGATAAATTAGTCTCACTCTGCACATTATCCATTTTAAACATACATCATATGCATTCATATATATCACATACATATTTCATAAAATGGACAATATACACATAGGTATGATCATAGGTTCTATGGATCCACTTCCTAGCCATAACGAATGGATATGGGATTTAGGTTATACAAATTACAAACATGAAATTACAACTTTTGCATCTTCATACTCCCACTTGGCATCTTCATAAGTTGAACCTCTTATTGTTCTTGCACCTTCATATCTCCATATATACATTAGTTACCTTGGCATTCCAAGGTGAGATTATAAAAACAAAAGAGATTATAGGCTCAATGGAATTGATATACAACCTAAATGAGTAATTAACATTTAATTACATCCCATCAAATAATAAAATTAATTATTACATGTCCACATTAGAAATCATACATTATGGTTTCTAAATCCATGATCAACCATTCATGCCTCTCAAACAACAACAAAACATATATATACAACAATTGCATTTATAGATATGTTGTTTATCATTGGAACATTTCCAAAATATCCATTTTGAATATCATTTATTCAAGGTCTTTATAGCTCAAAATCATATTTTAAGTCATAGAAATTTATTTATTGAAAAATTGATCCAAAATAATTTTTGAAAAAATTAAAGTTGGGTGGAGACACAAAACAAATCGCGACCATCTATTGTGGTCGCGACTTAGGTTTTGCGGGTGCAAAATACTAGTTGTTGTAGCGATTTTGTAAACCAACCTAAACAATGTTTGATCTAATCCATTCATTCATGGGCGCGACATCAAATTCGCAATTATGATATGCCAATTGCTGTTGCGATTTCTAATTCGCAAGCGTGAATTTTGTGTCTGACAGCACAACATTTGTGCACTAACTAATTTTCAACCAAATCAAAAATTTGTGCACTAACTAATTTTCAACCAAATCAAAAATTTTCAAAACAACATATACAAAGGTTTTACACATAAATTAAGTGGCTCTGATACCAATTGAAGGAATGGTGGAGCCAAACATAGTGGAAGGAAGGTGGTGAGGTGAAATTTCAAATATTTTAAAATTTCACTTCACCTATTTTGGTCAAAAATTCATTCAAGAAATCAATTAATTTATGTGTAAAACACATATGCATATAAAGAAGAAGGAAGAGTAATCATACTACCTCTTGTAGTTTCCTTCATTCTTTATCACAAAGCTTCCTAAGTGTGAATCCTCTAGATCATCCACACCTACCTCACCTCTAAGTTTCCTCTTGATTTCTTTGGTGTTCTTGAATCCTCTATTGGATGCCTAATTTGATTCAAGATTTCCCTTAAAAATTTTAAGAAGTTTAAAGTTTCTCTTTGATTTGTTTTAGACTAAACACATTTTCAATTTGCAAGCAATTGTTCTTTCACAAAGAACAAAGAAGAGAATCGAAGATTAAAAGAAAAATTGAAGAAACATTTTCTTCTTTTTCTTTCTCTCTCAACTTCTCTCTCTAGAAATGCTTCAAATCTAAAATGATGTTCAAAAACTACTTGCAACATAAAAAATTGAAGCTTTTATATTATTTGCAAGACTTAACTCTTAAGTCTTCAAAAAGACTTAAATGCCCTCGCATTTTCTTTTAGCTCACTATTTGGTGAAAGGGCAAAGTTGACTTTGCTTTTTCAAATGGTGAAATGACCATTTTATGCTTTAGGTGTAAAATGGATATTTCCACTAGCCAAAAGATGTACTTATAATTTTAACCTTAGTAGAAAATTCTCTAACTCCTAAAACCATCATATGGGCTCATGAATAGTGAATTTTCTCTAACCCCTAAATTGCCTCTTAACCATATCACATATAGGCTTAGGCTACATCTCATGTGTTAAGTATTTTTACTAAGCTTAAAATTAAGTCTTTGATTTAGTCCAAATCAATTTTCAATTTAATCTTTCTCATTTGCATCATATACAAATTAAGATTTAATTGAATAGAAACCTTCACAAATTAAATATCAGGACATGCTAGGATCCTTGTAAATTCAATTACATGTTTAATCATTTTATCACTAATCAATTAATTAAATACTTTAATTAATTATTATGGTAAACTTTTTACAATTGGAAGGTGATCACTGTTGGGTTTGTGACTTTCTAGGTTCATGTCTAATTAGCAATGGGAGTGAGAAAATATTTTTTTCTATTAATGTGAAAGCCCCATTTCACACTTAGCCCCATAAGTCATGAGGGACAGCTAGCATTCTATGTCACGACTACCTAATTAGAAATGAATGTTTATAGTTGATAACTTTAAACATCATATGGACCATCGATAATAGATCATCATGCACTAGAATTTCTTCATTAAAGATCCCAATCTCGGCTAGGGTAATGGTTTATGTCAAACCCTAATAGATCCTCTTACAAATACTTAAGGACTATATTCAATAATATGAAACCCTTTTCACATTATGAATATATTATCGTGCCATTGGGAATTAAAATGTACTATTACATAACTATTATATGGCTCTTAGGGCACATACTGCTATCAGTTTCATGGTGAAGGCTTTTGGAAGTGGGCTTCATAGCAAAGGCTTCTTGTGCGTGGGCTTCATGGGGAAGGCTTCTTGGTTTTGGGCTTCATGGTGAAGGCTTCTAGATCTAGGCTTCATGGCAAAGGCTTCTAGTTTTAGGCTTCATAAATGAGGCTTTTGGTTTTGGGCTTCATGGTGAAGGCTTTTAGGTTTGGGCTTCATAGTGAAGGCTTCTAGGTGTTAAGAATAGTTTTCTACGAGGGTGCTTTGGATGGTTGGCTTTGGCTCAGGTATGGTGCTACAATTTTTGGTCACTGGGATACCATAGCTTATGGATAAGGGTTTTGTAACAATCCACACCTACTCTAGAAATTTTCGTCACGATTTGCTTGATTTAGAACTATTAAGATTAAGTGTGTGCTTTCATGGAAATTTATGTTCTATGTGTTGATGAGCATATAGCATGTTAAATTAATTTTTAATATGTATAATATAAGTTATTATTGTGAAATAAATGATTTTTATGAAGTACATTAGCATAAAATAAATTACTTTAAATATAATGAATTTTCATACATAAAGGCAATTTTTAAGCATAAAATTATTTTATGAGTATTTTAAAATAATTTTTAAATAAATATTTTGGGGAAAATTTTAATGAAAATAATAAGAAAAATATTTTTATTTTAATTACTTATAATCAGCCCCTAATTTTTAAAAAAAAAAGCCCAAATACCTAAAAGCCCACTACCCAAAAACCCTCTTAACCTAGCTCATTAAGGGTATTAGTGAAAATTGTCATAAACTCTACATTTAAAAACCTAATTTTTAGCCAGCCCTATTGTTCTAGCAACCATCACTCTAATTTTTTATATTTTGATAAAAAAATTCTCTTAAAACAATTCTTTGTACTGAAATTAAGAAAACACCTTTCAATTTCGCGATTTCTTGACCATAATCGTAAGTTTTTCTTTTCTTTCAATTCTTTAACTGAGTTCTATTAATTAAATTATGAGAAAATTATTTTGAACTGGGTTTTTACTGATTTTTATAGATTTAATTATGTTTGAGTGAGTTTTTGAAAGAGAAATTTAATTCTCTACCGAAAACACAAATCTTTCCGCACGATTTCTACAAAGGTAAATCCTGTAACTTAAAATTAAAATTTTTATGCATAAACACTACAGGGGGGAGGTGATTCCTGTATTAATGATTTCTAAACTGATTTTTGATGTGTTTTAATGAAAAATATTGGATTAAATTACATTTCTGCATATTTTGTAATGACCAAAAAGTTTCAAAAAATGAAGGAATTTAAGGTTTTTATACAAGAACTTAGAAGTTGGAAATTTTTATTATTTTTAAGCTTGTGGCTACTAATTGGTATGTGAATGGATTCTAATATGATATTTGTTTTGTTTGAAAAATAATGGTTTAAATAATGTGTTTGCATATTGTTGTAATGAACAGAAAGCGCAGAAACTCATGATTGTCAACTTAAGCCTTAAAACTTGGAATTTTTTTTTTTGTATAATTATTACTTATGGCTGCTTATTCATACATAAGGATGTTATAAATGTATGTTTGCTATGATTAAATGAAAAATAATGGTTTAAACCACCTGTTTACATATTACTGTAATGATCGGAAAACACCAAAAACAAGAAAACTCATGGTTTTGCATCCTAAAACCTAAAATTGGAATTTTCATGTACATATCACACCTATTGCTTCCAATTCATGTAGATTAATGCTCTAAAATACTTTTTGTTGTGTTTACATAAAAAACCTTTGTTCAAACCATATTTTTACATATTACTGTAATAGACGGATAGTGCGAAAAGTAAGAAAAATTTAGTTTTTCCTTTGATGATGCACTCAGCCTACTATGGGATTTTTATCCCAATGTCTATAATTTTTATGTGATGTATTTTGATGATTATTGACATGTATGTATGTATGTATGATAAATGATAAAATTGCATGTTAGTTGAAGGAATGACCCTAGACAAGCCTAAAGACACTTTGGTATAGTTAAGGTATACTTAGGGTATCTTAATCTTATTGTGATTAGAATGTGAATTTGATTGGATAATATGGAAATGGATTTTATGATGAATTAACAATGAGTTAATGGTCTTGAATTAATGAAGTGATTGATTCAAGGAATTGGTCATAAGAGATAAGCATGATGCTTGAAAGGCCATCGTTAAGTTGAAATTTATGGAAGTGTTATAAGATGATTATTAAAGTGAATTGATATTAAGATAATAATATTATGTTGACCTTAGAAAGGTGTAGACATGAGTTATAATGTGATTTCATATGGGCCTATTAAGGCTAAGTATGCAAGACTTTTAAAGTCAATATGTTATGTGCAAGTGATGAGGTGTACTTATATGTGCAACTCTAAGCATATGTGAATGTTATATGTGCATGAGGTAGTTATGGGATAGGATAGCATTATGATTGAATAAATACTAAGTATTGAATTAAATATTATAATAGAGCTTGAGGAGTCTTAGAAGTCCAAGGGCTACATGAATTAGGAGTAAGGGAACCATAAGATGAGTAAACCCTATATTCATACCACAAGTGTGAGTAAACATTGTATTCATTCTATAAGTGTGGGTAACATTATAATATGTTACAAATATGTGATATCATGTTATATAAGCCTTTGAGATTCTAGAAACCCAAGTTCTTCCTATACTAAAATATGACTTAATGATTTCTTTGTAAAACTTGTGTTGCCAATAGATAATTGGTCCAAAAACCATTTTATCCAATGATAATTCTTTGTGATAATTGCCCTAACTTATTTTCTTTATGGAACTACACTATTTTTGTATCTTTTGCTCAGATAAGTTAAACTAGTATTACTATTGTGATATATGTTATTATTGCCTTAAGTGCTATTGATATATGTGAATACCATTAGCTCTAGCTATGGTACCTCTAACCCTTTATGCAGAAGTGCTCATGCCGATGTAAGTAATCATCAAAACTTGTGCATATGGTCTTAACCTAATGGATAGGGGTAGTGTATCCATCTTAGCTAGAAAAGGGCAGTTCTAGCCATGGGGCTTGATCAGCTTCGCACCTTCTATGTGATAGGAGTTGGAATTTGGTTTAAGGCCACCTCTCCTCTATGTGTTCGAGTGTAGAGTAATAACCTCCACTCTTAATGTGTTATAAGTGTGATTTCTACAAACTTGTTAAATTGAGCCCTTGCTAAAATATAACCTGATTCATGAATTGTAAATCATGAACTATGTGTATAAGCTATGAGTTTTCTTTTCAAAGGAAAATGTGTTAAATGTATATGTTTTATCATTTACTCATTGAGATCATCTATCTCACTCCTTTTCTTTTTCCTTGTGTGGTTCCAGGTGAGCAGTATGAGGAGGCAAGGTGATAGCTCAAGCATTCTACTCCGCTTGGGGAATTCCTTATCCGAAGTCTTTAATAATACTATAATATGAAGGGTTATCATTAGACACTCTAGGAATAATTATTTTGATGTTTATTTGAAATGTTTTGTTAAGATTTCAATTGGATTATAAATACCATTTTCTTATGGATTATCTGTAAAGTATCTAATTATTGTCTTCTGCAACTAAAGGTTTTCACATAAATGTTTTAAATGAGTTATTATAAGAGGTTTGGTATGATTCTAGGCATGATTTGTATATGTGTAAGTGGATTCTACGGGCGTGGGTGACCTTGTGTCTCCCTGTGTTCTAAGACCATCATATCTCTATAGTTTGGATGTGATAGGTTTTCCCTTTTGACATGGTTGCATTAAATGGTTTGTAGGTTTTAAGGATCACAGGGATTGTGTATTTTGCCAATGAGACTTAATCTTTTAAGGATTATGAGAAGTTTGCCAAATAGGCATGAGATGGGCCTTAACTAGTTAAGTCCTTCTTAATTGACTTGAGGATGATAGGTTTTTGGGAGATATTCCTCTTCTTTTGGTTTTACTAAGGAAAGGGTGGTATATAGCTTGAGCCTTGAAAAGACGGTATGATTTATCAAAGAGGCTTGGGATGGAACAATATGATTTCATAAAGTTTGAGAATGGTTTTAGAGGTAGGTTGAAACTTCTGAAAAGAATCATGGAGGTTGTATGATTTTTCTTTTTGTAGCATGAATTATGGAAAAAAAGCAAGTCAAGCTTCTCTTATTATTTGAGATTGAAGAGACTCTTAGAGTGACACTTAATTGATTTGACTCAATGACACACTGACTGCACTGGCTAAAATAAAGAGCCTTTATGATTGGGTAAAGGGCTAGTGGAAGAAGACAACTTAAGGATAATGGTCCCAAATGAGAAAGAAGAATGTGAAGGTGGGAAATGTGAGGGATTGTGCCTTAACTCTTTGAGCTAAGTGATGGGACAGATTGACAACAAATAATGATGTTCTAGGAAGACATACCCCCATTATAAGATAAGGGTGTAGAAGATAATATAACCTTAGAGAATGAACCTCTGGTGAGGAAGGATAACTTTGGAGACATAAGACAACACAAATTGATTGAAGATGATTTGACAACTTCAGACATGAGGGAAGATGACTTGGATGAGCTCTCTCTCTCTCTCTCTTTTTCTCAGCTCTAACTTTTGCCTAAGCTGCCCTTTTTGGGTTTTTAACTTAGTGAGCTTGTATTAATGAAATTTGGGAGAAAATATTCCACCATGATACTTTGAGGGGCTCTGACCTTTGAATTCTAGGTTTGACAAAGGTCTTTTATGAACTTGTTACCCCTTGTTGAGGTGCATCATTTGATTATCCACTGTGCAATAGGTAATTACATTTACCTGCTCTTTGTACTTCAATTGTCTTGATTGTTTGCCCTTATATACCAAGACGGGGGATTGAATTGGTGGGAAATTAAAAAATAAATAGAAAGAGATAGGGAAGGAGAATGAACACAATCAATTTTACAGTGGTTCAGGTATTAACAAATCCTACATCCACTCCCCAATCTTAATTGGGTATTCTACGACTAGATGATACTTATAAGGAGTTTCAAGCTCACTCCAAACTTACAATGTGTTTTCAATGGCTCACACACAACCCTTACAAGTGTTTCCCTTAAGCTCACACTTAAACCTATACAAGTATTTTCTAATGACTCACACTCAACCTAGCAATATGTGTTTAAAAGGCTAACTCAACCCTTTGAGTTATTAATGCTCTTACAACAACCAAATGATAACAATTAAGAGGTAAGGCTTTGAGAATTACAAGAGTTTGGCTTAAATGAAAGTTGTTAGATGGTTAATGAGGGTCTTTAGAAGGGGTATTTATAGCTTCTTCCCTCCAAATTCCCATTACAAAGAGATACCAAGAAGGATTCTCACAACAGCCATAATATCTTGCATTAAATTCACTGTCAGAGCGGGATCACAGTCGCTAAGCCTTTTTCATGGTCACTACTACTTTTTCGCAAGTGTGACTATTATTTCATGGTTGTGATCTTCATAATCCATAACAGCTAGGTCACACATGGCATCTTCTCATTGGTTTTTCAACTATCTGTTGCAAGCTCTGAATGCTGTTTGAATTTTGCAGTCGCGACTTATAATTCGGAGTCACGAATCAGGTATCGCACCCTTGGTCACGATCGCAACTAAGGTTGTGATTCTCTCTGAGTCTCAAAGCTAAAAAATGAATTTCTTCCCTTATGATTGTCTTGGTTGCGAAATCGAGGTCGTGGTCACGATTTAGTGGTCGTGGTCGCGACTTTTTTGTCTTGGGCGCGACTCAGAAGTCATCTTTTATACTTTGGGAGATTTTGATTTCCTTTCAATTTCAATCAATAAATATGATATATTCTGCAAAACAAACACTTGAATAAACATTAGATAACTTTCAATTTGATTGACAAGATCAAAATAGAGATTGACTAAGTTTTGAAATAACTTAGGTCAACAATCTCCCCCTTTTTGATTTTGACAATCAAATTGAACTTAAATATAAAATAGAAGTTAAATGTAAATAACATTCAATTCATCCAGAGTTCTCCCCCTCAATTTATGCAACAAATGAGAAAGAAAAATATAAAGTGGAGAACATATTCTCAAAGATATCTCAAGGTTGTAATCAAGTGATTTTTTTTTTAGTTTATTTAAGTTCTATGTTTCTTCCCCATTGGCAATATCAAAAAGAAATATAGAAAAATATATTGCAAAGTGAACAAAACAAAGAATAAACAAGATCAAAATAGAGAGAATAGATAATTGTATTAATTTGAAATTGATTGATGCCACATTATAATGCATGAAAAACATAAGGAAGAAATAAGAAATTTTAAAGAGAAAAACTAAGAATCTCCTCCATCTTTGGGTTCCTCCTCTTCTTGATAAAGGGCCTCTTCTTGTGTCTCCTCCTCTTCTTCCTCACTAAATTGCCAATATTGGAGGTTGCATTGAGGAAAACCCATGTGACCTTGCATATCAAAAATGTCTTGATGAATGTGGTCTAAAAGAGAGAGTCTCCTTAAGACTTTTTAAAGAAGGCGATTGGTCTCATCTTGAGGTTGAGATGGAAGGGCAAGAGGTGCTACTTAGGGTGCTTCCTCTTGTGGTTGACTAGGTTCACCTACCACCACCCTTGATCTTTTCCTAGTCCTCTCTTGGATGCCAACATCACCAAAAAGATAGTCATATTTCCCTTCCTTTTCTCTCAGTGCCTTAGCATTGATCATGTATTGAAAGTCAATGAGGGATTTTTTGATTGGTTTTTGGAGAATGGCTATGTTGGGTAGAGTAAGAGCCCCAACATGTTTGGCTATGGTAGAAATGCAGGAAGAGAGGAGAATGGTGCCTTTTTTAGTGGGAGAAAGGTGAAGGAATTGGTCTACAAGAAACCTAGAGAATTGGATGGGTTTTCCCTTAACAAGACCCTATAGAAAGAAGAGATCTCTTTGGAAAACCTTTTCATTTCCATCCCCTCTTGTATTGATGCTGAGCGTGATAATCCTATGGAGAAGCCAAAGAGAAAGTGTCTTGATGTGTTTGGCTAAGGAGGATTTTGGATCGAATTTTGGCTCAATGGAAATTTTAGTCCAAAAAGAGTTGAGGTGAAGGGAGAAATCATTGATGGTAAGAGCACCCTTAATTTGGAACAAAGATGTTGGTAAGATCACTAAGGGAAAGCTTATAGAGGTGACCAAAAAATCAAAAATCTATGGCGTAATGGCCATGGGTAGGATGAAGTTTTTTGTGGATAACTAGGGTGGCAATGAATTCCCTAGTTAGCTCATCATACTCATCTTCATCTACAAAAACAAATTGCCCCCATTCTAAATTTTTGAGGTAGCCAATAATCCTATCCTTAATACCTAAAGTTTTGAGACACACTAAGGAAGGAATTTTGGAGGGTAAGATAGTTTTCTCTTGAATCCTAAGAAAATTTTGCTTTTCCTCTTGTGTAACACCCCTCATGAGTTCAAGAGGAGAGGGTTAAGAGGAGGTTTGGACTTCTTTTCCTTTTCTAGAGGCTCTCCTTAAAGCCATTGATGGAGAAGTAGATGGAGAATGAGAAGAAAATTGAAGGAAAATGAGAGGAGAGCTAGAGAGAGTAAGGTTTTAGCTTAGAAAAGGCTTTGGAGATGTTTGAGAATAGTTAAACTTAAAATAGGAGGGTATTTATAGGCAAAAATGGGCTGAAAAACGGTCAAAAAGGTCTAGTTTTTGCATTAAATTGATTTTTGCCCATTGAAAAATGGCTAGTTTCAAATCCTATTAAAACTCTATTTCACAACTGTGATTATCTAGTAGTGACAGCGAAATTTGAAAAAATCAAAAATCGCATTCGCGATTTTATTATCGCGAGCAGGATTTTGGAATTCAAAGATAACAACTATAAATTTTAAATTTCACGACCGTTAATTTGATGTTGTGACTGTGAATTTTAAAAAGACAGAAATTCTTGAAAAATTTTGAAAGAATTTGAATGCAATGCAAGTGGCATCATAGTTTAAGATTAAAATGAATATAATTATACATTCAACAAACTATGATAAAATAAATTAATGAAAATTAATTTCAAGCAATTTGGATCAAATATACCAAAAATCAATCAGAAATATACCAAAATATAGTAAGTTAAGTAATTGGGGTTAAATATACCAAAAATCAACCATAAAGCAACCAACATGCAACCAAAATGCAGAAGATAAAAAATTTAAATTTAAATGACTTAAGGATCACCTCAATTCAAGAATTAAAGAAAAAATGAAAGATAAATGTCATAACATGCATAAAATTTTAATGCAAATGAAAAAATTTATGTAATTTTGAAAATCTAAGGCAATGAGCTCTCATCAAGCATGCTAATTTCCCTTTTTATGAAATTTAATCTTTCTTCATTTAGGGGTTTTGTGAAAATATCAGCATATCAATAAATTCTAATACAACATCACCATTTTGCACATGATCTCTTAAAAAATGATGCCTAATAACTATATGCTTACTCCTAAAATGTTGAATGGGATTTTTGGAAAGATTTATGGCACTTGTGTTGTCACATTTGATGAGAATGTGATCAATCACCTGATCATAGTCCTTGAGTTGTTGTTTCATCCAAAGAACTTGCGTGCAACAATAACCTGCCACCACATATTCTGCTTCGGTGGTGGACAAGGCTACTAAAGCTTATTTCTTGCTAAACCATGAAACTAAACATTCACCAAGAAAATGACAAGTTCCGAAAGTGCTTTTTCTATCAAGCAAACTACTTGCATAATCCACATCCGAAAAATCGATTATTTTAAAAGATGAATTTCTAGGATACCAAAGCCCTAAATGCAATGTGCCATGTAAATACTTCAAAATTCTTTTAATGGCGTACAAATGAGATTCTTTAGGACAAGATTGAAAACATGCATACAAACAAACACTATACATTATATCGGGTCTAGATGCTATAAGGTAGAGAAGAGAACCAATCATACCTTGATATTTCTTCTCATCTATAGACTTACCCTTTTCATCTTTGTCAAGCTTAGTTGATGTGCTCATTGGAGTCTTGCTACTTTTGCAACCATCCATGCCAAACTTTTTGAGAAGCTCTCTTGTATATTTGGATTGGCTGATGAAGATGCCATCTATGCATTGCTTGATTTGTAGCCCTAAGAAGAACTTGAACTCACCCATCATGCTCATCTCAAATTCCCTAGTCATACACTTGTCAAATTCTTCACAAAGACGTTCATTAGTAGCACCAAATACAATATCATCAACATAAATTTGAACAATTAAAGTGTCATTTTTGTGTCGTTTTACAAAAAGTGTTGTGTCAACTTTTCCCTTAACAAAATCATTTTCTAAAAGAAATGTACTTAGCCTTTCATACCAAGCTCTAGGAGCTTGTTTCAAACTATACAAGGCCTTGGTTAATTTAAAGACATGATTGGAAAGTTCATAATGTTCAAAACTGGGGGGTTGCTCAACATAAACTTCCTCCTCAATAAATCCATTTAAAAAAGCACTTTTAACATCCATTTGAAAAAGTTTAAAATCCATATGACATACATAAGCAAGTAAAATTCTAATAGCCTCTAATCTTGCTACCGAAGCATAAGTTTCAACATAATCAATGCCTTCCTCTTAGTTTTACCCTTTGCCAACCAATCTAGCGTAATTTCTAGTTATGAAACCATGCTCATCTAACTTATTTCTATAAACCCATTTACATCCAGTAATGGGATGATCTTTGTGTCTAGGAACAAGTTCCCAGACTTTGTTTCTCTTAAATTGGTTGAGTTCCTCTTGTATAGCAATCACCCAGCTCTCATCATTAAAAGCCTTATTAATGGTCCTTGGCTCAATTTGAGAAACAAAAGCAAAATTATTATCTAAGGCTTTATAATGAGATCTAGTACTTACACCCTTAGATGGATCACCTATGATTTGCTCCTTGGGATGATTCTTGGGGTATCTCCACTCCTTAGGAAGTTCTTAAACATCTTCCTCTTGTGGATTTGATTGATCCTCATGATCTTGTTGGTTTTCCACTTGGTCCTCAACTTCCTTTGGAGTCTCATCTTGATCCAATCTAAGCTTTTCAAATTCACCTACAAGATCATCAAGAACACTACCTTTCCTAAGATCAAGTTTACTACATTCATCAAATACAACATTTATAGACTCTTCAATTACCATAGTCTTTTTTGTTAAAGACTCTATAAGCTTTACTAGTGGTGGAATATCATAAGAAAATGCCTTCATTGTTTTAGAAGCAAATTTCCCAAGATTATCCTTGGTATTTAATATGTAGCACTTACAACCAAAAACTCTTAGATATGAAATCTTGGGCTTTCTTCCATTCTATAACTCATAAGATGTTTTATTCAAATTGGGTCATTTAAAAACTCTATTTGAAATGAAACATGAAGTGTTAACGCCCAAAAATAAGTTGGTAAACCATATTCATTAAGCATGGTTCTAGCCATTTCAGGTTCTATTTTTCCTTTCTATAATACCATTTTGTTGAGGTGTCCTAGTAAAGGAAAAATTATGCGAAATTCTATGTTCAATGCAAAAATTTTCAAAAAATTCATTTTCAAATTGTTTTCCATGATCACTTATAATTATGGAAATGAAATAGCCTTTCTCATTTTGAACTCTTTTTGCAAAACTTTTGAATGCATCAAAAGCATCACTCTTATGAGTTAAGAAACTAACCCAAGTGAATCTAGAGTAGTCATCAACAAGCACATAGACATACATTTTTCCACCTAAGCTTGCAACTCTACTAGGTCCATACAAATCCATATGAATAAGTTGAAGAGGTCTAAAAGTACTTATAATATTTTTTGATTTGTAGGATGACTTGTGTTTTTTTCCCATTTAACAAGGTCCATATGTCTTATCCTTTGAGAATTTAATCTTTGGAAGTCCTTCAATAAGCTCATCTTTGCAAAGGCAATGAAGACGCTCCATGTTTGCATGTCCAAGCCTTCTATGCCAAAGCCAAGATTCATTGCTAATAGACATGAAACACTTGACATCTTGGTTAGCCAAATCATCTAAGTCAATCATGTAGGTATTGCCCTCCCTTTCACCCTTAAACACTATATTGTCATTAACTAAAGTGGTGACAATGCATGCTTTAGATTTGAAGGTGACTTTATTACCCTTATCACATAATTGACTTACACTAAGCAAGTTAAATTTTAAACCATCAACCAAAAGAACATTTTTAATGAGAGAAAGATTATTCATACTAATGGTGCCAATGCCAACTATCTTACCTTTGGCATTGTTGCCAAATGTGATGTTTCCAGCTCTCTTTTCTTTCAAATTTGTGAAGAGGCTTGCATTTCCAGTCATGTATCTTGAGCACCAATTATCTACATTCCATTTGTTCTCCTTGGTAGTGGATTTGAGACACACCTACAAGAAAAGATTAATCATCTTATTTTAGGCACCTAAATATACTTGGGTCCTTGGGGGTTAGCCTTAGAAGGGTCCTCAAGCTTAAGTTGAGCCTTCCTTATATAACAAAATACATTTATATGACCTTCTTTCATACAATAATGGCATTTGAGTTTTGACTTAAAAGTTTTCTTAGCCATTTTGTCTACAAATTTTGGTATTTTCACAATATTATGACATGAATGCATACAAGGACAAGTATTATGTTGTGATTATAGATGTCTTTAAGCATGCCTCTTTTGATACATGAATGCATGGTTAACTCTTTGAGGCTTAGCTTTTGAGTCTAGTGTAACCTTTTGAGTCCTTTTGGGACTTGGAGGTTTAGTGTGTGTTTTCACTTCCTTGTGAATTACCTCAATGCTAGAGGTTTGAGGAGTTGTAGCCTTTATGAACATAGTGGGTGAGGATATGGATGGAGATGAGCTATCAAAGCCAAGAGCATGTCTCACAAGGGGTGGCCTTTGTGATACAATAAGAGTATCCAAGGCTTCTTTTCCTTTGTGAAATTTTGAGATTGAATTTCTTAATTCTTCAACCTCAATTTTCAAAGCATTATTTCTTTTATATAAAGAATTAAGAAAGGATTTTTTTGAAGTGATTTCCTCTATTGAGCTTTTTAAGCTAACATTAGACGTTTTCAAGCTTAAAACAAGTTTTTCTAATTCTTTAAAATTCTCCTCCAACTTAGAATGCCTTTCCTTAAAAAATTTCATTTTTGATTTATACTTTTTGCATTTCAAATTCATAGCTTTAATTAGCTCATCCTCATCATGCATATCATCATCAATATCATCACAAGATTGAGAGTTAGAGCTTACCTCATTTAATGAGTCCTCTAAGTATATGAAACATAGGTTTGCAACATCCTCTTCCTCTTCATCCTATATTGCTTTGAAGTCCTTTTTCTTCTTCTCCTTATCCCATTTCTTTTTCTTCTTAATGTTGGGACATTCTATTTTTATATGACCTTGCTTGCCACATTCGTAGCAAGTAATGTCATTCTTCTTTTCTTTGCTTGAGTTTGAGTTGTAATTTGATGATGATTTCCTAAAGGGCCTCTTTTCTTTCTTTCTTCTCTTGATGATGCCTTTGACCCTTTTTGAGAGCATAGTAAGTTCTTCATCATCATCATCTTCACTTTCCTCTGATTCACTTAAGCTCCCACATTCCTTTTTGCTTTTGAGGGAGGATTTGAGAGCTAAGGATTTCTTTCTCTGCTTCTCTTGATTCTCTTCCTTCTCTATCAATAGAGACATTTCTTCGGTAAGGAGTTTTCCAATGAGGACATCAGTAGGAACCTTTCCAAGATCCTCATTAACTTCCTTTATGTTAGCGATTCTAGCTCTATAATCATTCTTTGGGAGAGTTTTGAGAATCTTATAGTTTATATCATTCAAGGTGTATACTTTGCCCAATTACTTCATGTTGGTGACAAGGGCTAGAAGCCTATTTGTCATGTCGGTGACACTTTCATTGGGTTTCATCTTGAAGAGCTCATATTCAGTTGTGTACAATTGAATCTTTTTCTCTTTAACTTGCTTTGTTCCTTCATGGTAGTTTTCTAAAGATTTCCAAATGCTAAATGCACTTGAACGATGTTGAACTCTACCACATTCTTCTCTTGAGAGTGAACTAAGAAGAATTGTCATGGCTCTCTTATTTTTCCCATTAGCTTTGCTTTGTGCATCCACCCATTCTTCTCTAAGAACCAATTCTTCAACATCATCAACTTTTCTTGATGGAGGTTTCCATTCTTTAATTATGCAATCCCATACATCAATGACATCACTATCAAGATATACCTCCATTCTATATTTTCAATGCGCATAATCGATACCATCGAAGTGTGGCTTATGGTGATGCATCCCTTCATTGGCCATTTTGATCTTTTCTCACACAATTAAGCTTAAAGAATGAGACCAAAGCTCTGATACCACTTTTTTGCCCTTATGCACCAAGAAGGGGGGTTGAATTGGTGGAAAATTAAAAAATAGATAGAAAGAGATAGGGAAGGAGAATGAACATAATCAATTTTATAGTGGTTCAGGTATTAACAAACCCTACATCCACTTCCCAATCTCAATTGGGTATTCTACTACTGGATGATACTTACAAGGAGTTTTAAGCTCACTCCAAACTTACAATGTGTTTTCAATGGCTCACACACAACCCTTACAAGTGTTTCCCTTAGGCTCACACTTAAACCTATACAAGTATTTTCTAATGAGTCACACTCAACCTAGCAATATGTGTTTTCAAGGCTAACACTCAACCCTTTGAGCTATTAATGCTCTTACAACAACCAAATGATAATAATTAAGAGGTAAGGCTTTGCGAATTAAAATTACAAGAGTTTGGCTTAAATGAAAGTTGTTGGATGCTTAATGAGGGTCTTTGGAGGGGGGGGGGTATTTATAGCTTTTTCCCTCCAAATTCCCATTACAAAGAGATACCAAGAAGGATTCTCACAACAACCATAATATCTTGCATTAAATGCACTGTCAGAGCTAGGTCGCAGTCGCTAAGCCTTTTTCGCGGTTGCGACTACTTTTTCGCGAGCTTGACTATTATTTTGTAGTCACAATCTTCATAATCCATAATGGCTAGATCATACATGGCATCTTCTCGTTGGTTTTTCAACTATCCATTGTAAGCTCTGAATGTTGTATGAATTTTGTGATCGCGACTTATAATTTGAGGTCGCAAATCAAGTATCCCGCCCTTGGTCGCGGTCGCGACTGAGGTCGTGATTCTCTTTGAGTCTCAAAGCTGAAAATGAACTTCTTGCCTTCTGATTGTCTTGGTTGCTCAATCAAGGTCGTGGTCACGACTTTTCTATCTTGGGCGCGACTCAGCAGTCATCTTTTGTACTTTGGGAGATTTTGATTTCCTTTCAATTTCAATCAATAAATATGATATATTCCACAAAACAAACACTTGAACAAACATTAGATAACCTTCAATTTGATTGACAAGATCAAAATAGAGATCGACTAAGTTTTGAAATAACTTAGGTCAACATTAATCTTTTTTAATTAAAAGTTGGTGAAGCGATTGTTGATTTTAGAGAATGAGGACACCTCAAATTCTGATTATGTTGATTGTGGCAAATTTAATTGATCACTCGTCCATCTCTTTTTTTCTTTCTTTTTCTTTCTCTCTTTTTTATTTTTATTTTTTTTTTCAAGGCTCATCCATGTCGGATAAGGAAGATAAGAAACTTAATGCATAGATAATGAAAAGTTAACATAGATGCATTACCGTAAAGGAAACTTTATTACAAGATGATAAAAAGAAACTATTATGGTTGACAAAAATACAGGAAAAAATAAGATGACAGACTTTGACTCAAATTTGGACTCAGATTTTGAGATTTGAACATTAGGACTCAGGTTTAGACTTGGAATTCAATCTCAGATAGGTGAGATTAGCTAAGCTTGAACTACTCCATGACATATCTTCTAAGACTGAGGTAAGGTGGGGTTGAGTTGGATCTACATTCCTTATCACTGTTTAGGTTGGTGTTGGGGAATTCAATTTGAAATGATTTACTTTGGATGCAATCTTCAAATTTTGATGCAGTTGCAACCAAAGCTCTAAAGTTGCATAGGTATTGTGTTAACAAGTGGGCTCGATAGGTTGGGAGTATATTCTTGACAATGATATCTACTTGTTCTTGCTTAGTTGGTTTGTTTACCATTTAAGCAGCTTTAGCCCTTCACCTTATAAGGAACATAGAGAAGGACTTATCTAGAAAGTTGCTTTGTGGTTTCTAAATCCCTTCTTATAATGTCTATTTCAATATTGTAGTGATATTGTTCAACATATGCCTTGCAAATGTTCTCCCAAGTCTATTTTTGGGTATCATCCAAGTTAATAAACCACCTTAGGGCAAGATCAATAAGAGTTTGCTAAAAAAGTTGAGCAAGGAGCTCATTGTTGATACCAAAGGGATGCATTACCCCTGCGTACATCTTTAAATGGATCTTAGGGCAAGTAATACCATCATATATGTCCAAATTCAGTATCTTGAACTTTGGTGGTAACTGGGCATTGGGAAATAAGCTTAGGGAGCTTGTATCAACCAGGTCCTTTTTCTTCTTCAGATTCTTCAACATTTTTTCCATGTAATCAACCTTTTCCATGAAGGCCTTGATTTCAGGGTTAGCTTCCTTCCCTAGGAAAGGGTCTTTAGGTAAGGAGGTGATTTGTGGTTGTTTAGTGGATGCTAGATGGGAGAGAGTGTTTGTTTAGAGGATATTAGATGAGGGAAGTGAAGGAGATGTTGGCTTGGTGGAGGAAGTAGAAGCATGGGCCTAAACTGTGCCTAGATTTTGGTCTAGATTGAGTGGATCTTGAAATGCGGGACTTGGAATTTGGCTTATACTAGCTTGACTTAGCATGTCTTAGACATTATTTAGTATAGCCTCCTTTTGGGCCTGTAATTAGGTTTGAATTTAGATCATTTGTCTCTTGAACATCTCTTTTTATTGCTCCAATAGTTTGGCCACAATCTTATCCATGTCATCTTTATCGAATCCAATAGACAGCTTACAACTTTTGAAAGGGAAAAGGAACTAGGTGAGTATCAATCTTTGGAAAAAATGGTTATAATGGGGTATGACGAACCAAAGATCTTGGGTTTAATGACAATGGATGATGGTGTCTTGTTGTTAGGTTAATGGTGTATAGGGAAAGATAAGGGTAGAGGTGTGTGATGTTTAGATAGGTAGGTATTTAGCTAGGGGAGCTAAGTCAGATTTTAGCTTTTGGTGGCTAGGTCAGAATTTAGTTTTAAGTGGCTAGATCAAATTTTAGCTTTAAGTGGTTGGGTTGGATTTTTGCTTCAAGTAACTAAGTCAGAATTTAGCTTTGGGTGGCTAAGTCAGAATTTAGCTTTGGGTGGCTAGATCAGAATTTAGCCTTGAGTAATTAGGATTATGCTTTATTAATAGTTTATCTTGGGCTGAAGGATAGAGTGACCATGAGTTTTGCGATTGGGTTATGGATGTACCATGGATTTAGATGTTGGGTGGACCATGGGTTTGGTGATAGTTGGATAATGGGTTTGATTAGACTAGATCATGGGCTTAGATGGACCATGTGTTTAGATAGTAATGTAAAAGATGAAACTGAGTCAGCGTTTAGTTTGGGTAAGGATTGTGGATAAGAATGAAGCTAGGTAAGTGTTTAGTTTTGGTAAGGATGGTTGAGGATAATGCTAGGTCAGTGTTTAGTTTAGGTAAGAATTATGAAAGATGAAAGCTAGGTTAGTGTTTAGCTTGGGTAACAGTTGTAACGAATAGAGCTAGGTCAGCATTTAACTTGGATTGGGTTAATGGATAAGGATAAGGGTACCATAGATGGGTTTATTTTTAACATGAGTTTGGGCGAACCATGAGTTTTGGGTTTTGACCATGGGTTTAAGTGGACCATGGGTTTTGGGTTTTGACCATGAGTTTAGGTGGACCATGAGTTTTGGGCCTTGACCATGGGTTTAGGTAGACCACAAGTTTTGGGTATTGACCATAGGTTTTGGTGGACCATGGGTTTTGGGTATTGACCATGGGTTTAGGTGGACTATGGATTTTAGGTTTTGACCATGGGTTTTGAGTTTTTTGATCATGAGTTTAGGTGAACCATGGGCTTTGGGTGTTGACCATTTGTTTAGGTGGACCATAAGTTTTGGGTGTTGACCATAGGTTTAGGTGAACCATGGGCTTTGGGTATAAAGATGTTTGGATAGATTTTTGACTCTTTACAAGGTTTAAGCTATGATACATGTATGTATGAATGAAAAGGTTTCATGATAATGACATACCAAGTTCAGTATTATGGTGCATACAATCCTAAAGGAAGGTTGTATGAGTCATTACATGAAAGGATTGGGGTGGTTTGAAGGGAACCTATCACACTAAAGATGCGATATACCTAACCACATGTGAGATAAGGAGCCTCGCGTGGGTGTAATGGTACATGCATACTCATTACACCTCTAAAAGGATTAGAGGATATGTCATGAGCTGGATGATTCACTATCGGCAAGCAGACCTAAAGAAGGTTGCCCACTCGATGTTACTTTCTATCCTTTGTTTTCCTAGAAAGCTAGTGTTTTTTTTTTTTTTTTGGACAAGGAGTCTGATGTAATGATGCATGAAAAGAGTTATTTCACATTAAAGCCAAACTTGGTATTTTACTAAAAGTAATCCACTTTATCTTTTATTTGGAAAAGATTTTAAAGTCCCCAGTAGAGTTGCCAATTGTGAGGCCTCGCCCGAATATCGGTCCAATTCGATTTGAGCCCGGTTTGATTATATGGATTCATAATAAAAAATCGATCATCTGAATGTGAAAGATTCAGGAAAATTATTTTTCAATGGGGTGCTGTTCCCTTGACCCCTACCCACTAACCGGCAAGTGAGACCACCGTACTGGCTTTGCGTAGTGCACTGATCTTTAGAGGTGTCAAGCTGCGGCTGAATTCTAAAGGTGAAAATTTGAGGGTTCACAAAAAGGCAACTCAAATTAAGGAGTTCAAGAGCTAGTTTGTCTTCCAATCCTTCATGGAATAGAATTGGAAGGACAACAATGTGTATCCAAGTCAAAAGAGGTGCCTAAGCCCAAAGACTCTAATGCTATTTCTAAAGGTAAAATTGACTCTAAAACTCCTACTAAGGCTCATGATATCAAGTATTTTTAGGTGTCAAGGCTTTAGGCATATTGTTTTTCAATGCCTAAACAAGCAAGTCATGGTGGTAAAGGACAATGGAGAAATTGAAAGTACAAGCTCTAGTGCAGATGAAATGCCTCCCTTAGAAGATTGCTTAGACATTAAGGTTAAAAAACTAATAAAGGTAGACTTATTGGTAGCTAAGAAAGCTTTGAGAATTCAACCAAAAAAAGATGGTGATGAGGAGCAAAAAGAGCAGATTTTCCATACAAGATGCTTGGTGAAGGAAAAATCTACACTATGGTCATTGATAATGGAAGTTGCACCAATGCAACTAGTACTTTTTTGGAGGAGAAGTTAAAGTTGAAGCCTATGAAGCACCCAAGGCCATACAAGCTACGATGGTTGAGTGATTGTGGAGAAATCAAAGTAACCAAACAAGTATTGGTTTTCTTCTCCATTGGAAAGTATTTGGATGAAGTTATGTGTTATATGGCTCCAATGCATGCTGGTCATATCCTTTTAGGACGTCCATGGAAGTTTGATAGGAGGGTCACTAATGATGGGTACAAAAATAGGTATACTTTGCCGTTAATAATAGGATTTCTATACTAATCTCTCTCTCATCAATGCAAGCTTACAAAGATCAAATGAGGATAGCAAAAGAATGTAAATTGAGAGAAAAACAATTGTGTGAGTTAGAGGAAAAGAAAAAGAGAGAGAGTGAACAAGAGAAAAGAAAAAGTGGGATTGAAAAAGAAAAGTGGGAAAAAAGGAGAGAAACACAAAAAATGAGTGCATTTGCTGGAAAAAGTGAGGTTAAGAGTGTCTTAATGTCAAGACCACAATTACTTGTACTTAGGTACAAGGATGTGTATCTTTTAACTAATGAACTTAACCCTTCTTTACCAAGTGTTGTTGTTTCTCTATTACAGGAATTTGAGGATTTATTCATCGAGGAGATTCCACATGGATTACCTCCCCAAGAGGCATTGAACACCAAATAGATTTCATGCCTAGAGCTTCAGTTCCAAATTGTCCAGCTTATAGAGCCAACCCAGAGGAGACAAAGGAGATTCAAAGGCAAGTGGATGAATTAGTGGAGAAAGGATTTGTGAGGGAGAGCCTTAACCCATGTTCAGTTCCTATCATCTTAGTCCCAAAGAAATATGGAACATAGCGCATTTATGTGGATTGCCAAGCCATCAACAAAATCACTATAAAGTATAGACATCTAATTCCTAGATTAGATGATATATTGGATGAATTGCATAGCTCTTGTTTGTTTACTAAAATAGATTTAAAGAATAGCTACTATCAAATTAGAATGAAAGAAGGTGATGAATGAAAAATTGCATTTAAAACTAAATATGGCTTGTATTGAATGGTTAGTGATGCCATTTGATTTAATTAATGCACCTAGTACATTCATAAGGTTAATGAATCATGTGTTGTGTGCTTTCATTAGTAAATTTGTGTTAGTGTACTTTGATGACATTTTAGTGTACAGTAAAAGTTTGAATGAGCATGTAAACCATTTGCATGCTGTCTTTTGTGTGTTAAAGGAGCTCAAATTGTATGCTAATCTTAATAAGTGCTCATTTTGCATGGAATCTATTATATTTCTTGGATTTGTTGTGAGTTTGCATCGTATTAGTGTTGATGAGGAAAAGGTAAAGGCAATAAGGGACTAGCCTACACCTAAAAATGCAAACGAGGTAAGAAGTTTCCGTGTTTTAGCAAGTTTTATTGAAGGTTTGTTTAAAATTTTAGTTCTATTGCTGCATCTTTGAATGAACTTGTTAAAAAGAATGTTGTGTTTAAGTGGGATGATGTGCATGAAAGAGTTTTTAATACTTTAAAAGATAAATTAATAAATGCACCATTATTGAGTTTGCTGATTTTTGATAAAGCTTTTGATATTGAATGTGATGCATCTAGAATTGGAATTAGGGTTATTTTGATGTAAGATTCCAGATATATTATATATTTTAGTGAAAAGCTTAATGGGGCAGTTTTGAATTATCCTACTTATGACAAAGAGTTATATGCATTAGTTAGGACTCTACATACATGGCAGCATTATCTTTGGCCTAGAGAATTCAAAATTCATTCCAATAATGAAATTTTAAAATTTTTGACATCCCAAGATAAGCTTACAGAAGGCATGCTAAGTGGTTAGAGTTTATAGAAATATTTCCTTATGTAATCAAGTATAAACATAGAAAGGAAAATGTTGTTGCTAATGCATTATCTAAGAGGTATGCATTACTTACTTTATTGCTAACTAAATTACTTAATTTTAAATTTCTTAAGGAATGTATGCTAATGATGCTGATTTTAGCCAAATATGGGATGCATGTGATAAGTATGCATTTGGAGAATATTATAGGTATGATAGGTTCTTATTTAAAAAGGATTAATTGTATGTGCCTATTTGTTCTATTCGTGAATTGCTTGTGAGGAAAACTTATGGGAGTGGTTTGATGGGACTCTTTAGTGTGCAAAAGACTTTAGACATCTTGCATGAATATTTTTATTGGCCTAACATGAAGCATGATGTGGGATCTATTTGTGATAAGTACATAACTTGTAAACAAGTGAAGTCTAAGGTCAAACCACATGGATTATATACCCTTTTACCTATGCCTAACCATTCTTGAATTGGCATTTCAAAGGATTTTGTGTTAGGATTGCCTAGATCTCAAAGCGGTAAGGATATCATATTTGTTGTTATTGATAGGTTTAGTAAAATGGCTCAGTTTATCACTTGTGCTAAAATTAATGATGCAACACTAATTATTGATTTGTTCTTCAAAGAAGTGGTTCGTTTGCATGGTTTGCCTAAGACAATTATAAGTGAGAGGGATGTCAAGTTCCTAAGCCATTTTTGGTGTACTTTATGGGGAAAATTGGGGACTAAACTGTTGTTTTCTACTATTGCACATCCTCAAACGGATGGACAAACTGAGGAAGCCAATAGGACACTCTTTACTTTGTTGCATGTAATCAAACAAAAAAACTTCAAACAATGGGAGAAATGCCTACCACACATTGAGTTTGCATATAATAGGACTATTCATTTGACTACTTCCTTTTTACCTTTTGAGATTGTTTATGGATTTAATCCTTTAACTCCTTTAGATATTTTGCCTTTGCTTACTAATGAGCATACATATTTGGATGGAAAAAAAGTTGAATTCATGAAGGACCTTCATGCTAAGATGCAGGTCAACATTGAAAGGAAATATGAATAATAGGCAAGGCAAGTAAACAAGGGACTAGTCAAGATTGTGTTTGAACTTAGAGATTAGGTATGGATTCACATGAGGAAGGAAAGATTTCGTGCACAAAGGAAGTCCAAGTTGCAACCTAGATGTAATATCTCAACCCGATATAGGACATATATATAGTATATATGTGAAGATATATGATTAGCATCGTAATACATGCCTAAGTTAAAAATGAATATTTTCAAATATTCAAATAATTTGAATTTAAATGTTTTAAAGTAATAATTTTATATGAAAATATTTTTCTTATTGTTATATTTATATTGACATTCAAAAATTATTGATATTTATGAATTTACATTTAAATATTGATATTGATATTAATATTTATTTATATTATTATATTGATATTGATAAGCTAAATTCATATTTATATTTGATATTATATATATGATTTATAAATATTGTTATATGAGTATTTGAAATAGTAGAAAATTATTTCAAATTTAATATTGATATTTGAAATAATTTATTAATTATATTTTATATTGATACTTGAAAAGATATTGATTTATTATATTATTATGTTAATATTTTTAAGAGAGTATTTTATTAAATGAATTATTGATTTATTATTTGTCAAATTGATAAAATGTTAAATTAAAGAAATTGGAATTTTATTATGAAATATAGAAATTTGTTTAATTAATATTTGAAATTATATATCATGATTTTTCTATATTATAATTATTGAATAATATAGTGAAATTAATATTTTAGTTAAAATTATTGTTTTAGAATTTATATGACAATTGTTATTATTATTAAAGTTAGTATATATACACACACACACACATATATATATGTATTGTCCCTATGTACCTATCAGTTCCTTTGCTTTCTTTTCTCTAAAATATTCTTGAGCATATATGGTGACAATTATTATTATTATTATTAACTTATACTTAAGAATATTTTAGAGAAAAGAAAGCAAAGGAACTGATAGGTACATAGGGACACTATATATATATATATATATATATATATATATATATATATATATATATATATATATATATATATATATATATATATATATATATATATATATATATATATATATTGTCCCTGTGTACCTATCAGTTCCTTTGCTTTCTTTTCTCTAAAATATTTTTGAGCATAAGAATATCATTTAAAATTGTAAGAAACGATTTATTTAAATATGTTTGACTCATCTTCTTTTAAAATTGTGCATGTATTAAATGTGGATTTGTTTGAACTATTTTTTCTTGTGAGGAAGCATGGTAGTTATGATGTTATTTATGAGAATGATTTATTTGATATGGCAACTGAAGAGTCTAGATTTAGCCTAAATCTTGCATCATTTGTGAAATTGGTTTATGTGAAGTATTTGAAAGTATTATAGAAATGGTTGAAGAGAATTGTTGGTAATAACTGATAACGATTTAGATATGAAAACGAGTGACAGTGGTCTCAATATGGGTAGACTTTTGATGGAATTAGAGTCTAATTTTAAGAGGTTGGTGTTAGAGATATCATAGTGAAAATCTGAACTTACTGTGAGTGCAAAGGTGAATTCAAATGAAGATAATAAGGGCATTATTGAAAATGAAAAATCTATGCATATCAGTGCTATAAAAATCAAATTGGATTGTCAGTTTAACTGGTTTAACAGAAAATTGACAGCCAATCCATTTCGGTTCACTGAAAAATTAAAATTTTGGTTAAACTATCATTTCATCAGTTTTTAACCAATCAAACCTTTATTAATAGAAATCTTTTATAAAATGATAAAAAAAAAAGGAAAAAAATTAAGAAATTTTATTTAACCAGTTCGACTTGTTGAACTGTGAATAGGTGACCTATCCTGTTCGATCACCAATCTGATTTTTAAAATAATAGTGTATATAGACACTGGAAATATTGTTGTTGATTTTCCGAAAAAAGAGAATATTGAGCTATAATATGTCAAAAAGATTAAGTTTATTAAAACTAATAAGAGCATACAACTTACATTAAAATTATGACAAAATAATAGATGTATCAAATATTAATATGAAAATTAACCTATAATTAATAATTACGCAATATAATAATAATAAAATAAATTAGAAAATTATAATAAAATGTAAAATTATAATAAAATGTATCTATTAATTCTTTTATTTTCTTTCTTTAATATATTCTTGAACATAAGAATATCATTTAAAATTATAATAAGAAATGATTTATTTATATATCCTCAACTTATATTCTTTCAATAATATGTATGTATTGCATTCTAAAGTCTATTCATATATTTATATAGAATCTAAAATTATTTTATGTCATTAGTTTAATTATATTATACATATACGACTATACAACTAATATAGTATTTATTATGTATAATTATATTTTCATTAAATTTTTTAGATTTTCACATGAAAATTTAACTTAACTTTGAATCAATAACTAAAGTAAATTTAATAATCAAGTTATAAATATTGCTCTATGATAATCTTAAAAGTCAACCAATAAAATTTCGGTTTCATGGTATTTATTTAAGAAATTTTATATCATTTTAATTGAAAACTTCATTTATTATAAAAGTATATAATTTTATACTTAAGTAATAAAAAATTGGCCATTAAATCTTTAATAAGGAAATAGTGAAAGTTTAGAATAAGTATTTATATTTTTAACAAGTTGTAACGAGTTATAATGAGAATCAACATGGGCACGTTAAAAAAATCTTTTATATATATATATATATATATATATATATATATATATATATATATATATATATATATATATATATATATATATATATATATATATATATATATCGAGGATTTCGTCAAAAATGTCCTTATGACAAAATTAATTAGATGAGGGTAAAAAAAAAAAAAGACAAGAAAATAATTATATTTTTAACATAATATACTTTACATAGAGGGTTTTGTCAAGAATGTCCTTATGGCGAAATTAATTAGATGAGAAAAAAAAAAAAAAAAGAAAGAAAAACGCGGAGATTTTGATCTCTCAGTCTTCCTTTGGATGGTAAAGATGGTATTATATCAATCTCTTTACATTTTTTTTTCTAACCTAACTGTTTTCCTTTTTGCCAAGTAAATTTATGAGTTTATTAACAATTGTCCTTATTCATTTATCCAGAAATAAAATAGACTAAAGATAAAGTAGGAATTAGGTTCAAAAAAAAAAAAAAGATAAAGTAGGAATTCTTTTTAAATTTATTTAATTTTATTAGAAATATTTTTGAACTAATTTATATGTCAATTGAGATTAATTCCTTCTTAAAGCGGGTTTAGAAATAGGGATGATAATTCGTACCATACCCATGGGTACCCATTTAAATCCTATCCAGTAAATGTGGGTAATATCAGAATTAACCAGGTAATGAGTATGGGTAAATGTATACTCAAAAGAATAGCACTAAGTTTAGATAGGGTACGGATATTATAATATTTTTACCATATCGATATCCATAACCTACTTGAACTATTGGATTTTATCCATATCTAAACCAACCATATCTATGTTTTATATATAAACACATACAAAATGCATAATTCAACATTAATAATATTTTGACTAGAATTAACTAGTCTAATTTATGATTTTACAGTATATGATACATTAATTTTTTTAAAATAAGTACAAATATATAAATAAATAAAGATTATATGAACAAAAAAATATTTTTTTTTGTACAAAACATATTAAATTTCATTATTTGAGAGTAAATAAATTTTTTCAACTCTTAAAAGAAAAAGACATGATTTAAGAAAAATTTACTGGTTTTCTTATCTATCAATATTATTATAAATTATAATGTGATATCCTCTGATTTTACTGTATGTTTTTAATTTTTTTATATATTCTATTATATGTCTTCAATGACTTGTGATGTGTTATTTTATTCTTAAATATTTTCAGTATTTTTTTCTTTAAATTAGATGCACAATATTATGAGTTATATAATTAAGTTTATTAATTATGATGTGTCTAATATTATTGCATTTAGAAAATTGTAAAACTTCTAAATTATTCAACCTTTCTTTAATATTTTTTATTTTAGTTTTTATTTTTATTTTTTTACACATGATCTTTTTAAATATAATATGTATTTTTATATAGTAATTATATATTTGTGTTTAAATTTATATATATATTAAAAATAATTTGATAATTGTAAAATATCAGACAGAATTGCTAATGAAAATTAGAGAAAGTAAGTTGTATTTTCTATGTGTTTAATATACAAGAATGAATATATATATATAGAGTTATTTAGCACAATTAGAGGTGTGATTAGTGGGCTGTTCTTGACTACAATTGAAGCTGCACATAGAAAGGTTTGAATTATGTACAGGCTGCACATGTTGGATAGATTGAATTCTGGATTTCTTTTGGATACTTTGACTTTCATTAATAACCCCCCTCAAACTCATGGTGGAATAGTGGATGCTAGCTTGAGTTTGTGCAAAAGATCTTGAAAACGAGTAGGCAGATGAGTTTTAGTGAAAATATCAGCAGTTTGATTAGCGGATGAGACAAATTGTAGACAAATGGTGCCTTGAAGGACATGATGGTGAACAAAATGACAATCAATCTCAATATGTTTTGTTCGTTCATGAAACACATCATTATGTGAGATCTGGATTGCACTTCTATTGTCACAATGAAGTATAGTGGCAAAAGAATGGGTGATACCCATATCTGCTAACAACCAGCGTAACCATAATAATTCTGATGTAGTGTCAGCAAGTGCACGATATTCCGATTCTGTGCTAGAGCGGGTAACAATAGTTTGTTTCTTACTTCGCCAAGAAATAAAGGAATCTCTTAAAAAAAATAATAACCAGTGGTAGAATGGTGATCAGTTGGATCACTAGCCCAATCTGCATCAGAATAACCAGATAATTCCAAAGATATATTAGCAAAAAAATGTAAACCATGGAAAAGTGTTCCTTTAATATAACGAAGGATTCTTAGGATTGCTGCATAATGGGATGAGCATGATGCAGACATGAATTGACTAACTAGATGAATAGCATATGAGATATCTGGCCGAGTAACTGTAAGATAAACAAGACTTCCAATTAGTTGGCGGTATAAGGTAGGATCATTAAGAAGAGTGCCATCTAGAGGGATAAGCTTACAGTTGAGCTCTAAGGGGCAGATACTATTTTTCCATCAGTAATATCAGCCCTAGAAAGCAAATCAGAGGCATATTTTGCTTGAGACAAGTAGTACCCTTGAGAAGTGTGAGAAACTTCAAGGCCCAAAAAATAGCTGAGAATTCCAAGATCATTCATTTCAAAATGTTGGCTGAGATATGTTTGAACTTTGGAAATACCTGTTGTATCACTGCCTGTAATGATCATATCATCAACATAGAGTAATAGAAGCACAATTCCACAACTGATATGTCGAACAAAGAGCGCTGAGTCATATTTGCTGGAGACGAAGCCAAATTTAGTAAGAGTGAAACTAAACTTGGCAAACCATGCCCTAGGAGCTTGTTTTAATTCTTACAGAGCCTTTTTTAGTTTGCAAACCTTATGAGGATACTGGTAACCAGGAGGAGGTTTCATATAAACTTCTTCAGATAGATCACCATTAAGAAAAGCATTTTTGACATCCGTCTGAAATAGTTTTCACTTGCAGACTGCTGCTATGGCTAAAAGACTACGGACAAAGTCAAGCGAGCAACTGGAGCAAATGTTTCTTCATAGTCTATACCATATTCCTGAGTATATCCTTTGGCTACTAAATAAGCCTTGTAACGTTCAACAGATCCATCTGAGCGTGTTTTGATTTTGTAAATCCATTTACAGCCAATAGGGATCTTGTTAGGAGGGAGATCAACAAGTTCCCAAGTGTGAGTTTTCTCCAATGCTTGAATTTCTTCAATCATAACTTGCTGCCATAAAGGGTTAGTGCTGGCTTCACGATAAGAGTGAGGTTCGTGAAGTGTAGCAATAGCAGAATAACAGTGAAAATCTTGAAGGTGAGAAAGTGTTTCTCTTACCCTAGTTGATTGACAGAGATTGACTTTAAAGGCAGGGTCAGGTTCAGAAGTAGGTGCAAGATCAATAGTTGGAGCAGGTACATTCTCTTTAGACAGGACTAATTATGAAGGAGCAGAATCAATATCAGAAGGTAGCTCTGTATCATGAACAGATAGAACTCATTAGATGGATTAGTAAATACATGATTTTGTGTCAGAGTCATGGAATTTAGAAATAGTGGAAAACATAGTATTTTCCCAGAAGACCATATGTTGGGATATGCGTAATTTGCTGGAGATGGGATCCCAACATCGATATCCTTTATGTTCTATGCCATACCCCATAAAACAACAAAGACAAGCACGAGGTTCTAGTTTAGTGTATTCATGAGGTTGGAGTAAAACAAAGCAAACACATCCAAAGATTTTTAATGAATGATAGTCAGAAATCTTACCATAGAGTCGCTCAAAAGGAGAAATATTTTTGAGAACAAGAGTGGGGAGATGATTAATTGTGTAAACAGTAATTAAAGCTACTTCTCGCCATAATTTTTTGAGACATCTTGATGATAAAAGGAGAGCTCTCATTGAATCTAAGATGTGACGATGTTTGCGTTCGGCTCTGCCATTTTGTTGAGAGGTATGAGGGCAGGATCTTTGAACTATAGTTCCTTGGTCATGAAAGAACTGCAAAAGACTTGACTCTTTGTATTCCATCGCATTGTCAATTTGAAAAATTTTAATTGGACGTGAGAACTATGTGTGAACCACTTTTGCAAAATGAATGTAGATTTGAGGAAGTTCAGATATATGCTTCATACAAAAGAGCCAAGTAAAATGTGAGTAATCATCAATGAAAATAACAAAATAGCGATTGCCACCAACTGTTGGAACTGGACAGGGTCCCCAAATATCATAATGAACAAGTCCAAAAGGAGTATCACAAATAGAATCATTATTATTAAATGATAATGCAGGTTGTTTTGCAAGTTGACAATGAGTACATTGAAGTTCTGCAACTTTTATATTTCCTAAAGTACCATTTAAAATTAAGGGATGAAGTTTACTAAGAGAGGCATGATTGAGTCATAAATGCCATTGAAACAAAGGAGACAAACTACTTGTGGTAGACAGAGCATTGTGAGGTATTTGAAGAGATTGAAGTTCAAATAGCCTCTCGATTTTGATTCCACTTCCTACAATTTGTCTCGTCTTCGAGTCCTGTACCTAACAACCATTAGAATCAAAATGCACAGTTAATCTTAATTCACATATTTGACCAACAGAGAGAAGATTAACAACTAAGGAAGGCACAAGATATGTATCAAGTACAGTAAGAGTAGATGTAGAAATAGTTCTGTGACTGATGCCCATTTTATTTCCATCAGCGGTATGAACAGGGGCCATAAAGTTATTTTGGGTTTTAGATTGAAAAATATTTGGATCAAAGGTTATATGATTGCTACATGCAGAGTCAATTAACCATTGATTGTTACTTGAGTAGACAGGCATGGCACTAGAAGAGGAGGCACTGAAAAGACATAAACTTTTTGAATATGGATTCAAGGTCAGAGAGAGCGAAGGAGGTAGAGGAGTTGTCAGAGACAACAGCATTGGCACTGGAGGACTTGGTGTCTGAGCTAATTTTGTACTTGGGAGCATTGTCTCTTGGTTTTGTTGGACAAGTAAGACAGTTACTTTTGACATGTCCTAGTTTGTGCCAGTATCTACACTCAATAGTTGGACAGTTAGAGAATGAGTGACCAAGTTGATTGCAATTCTTATAGTATTATAGTGAATGAGTCGATGATGGCCTATGAGTAACCAGAGCCTGATCAAAGGAAGCCGGTTTGCTAATTTGCAAATAAGTTTCTTCGAAAATTAATTCCTTGACAGCCATTTCTAGTGTTGGAAGAGGATCTCTATGCAACAGAGATACACAAACAGGTTCATATTTAGACTAAAGAGCCATGAAAAATTGGATCAGATGGAGTTAATCTGCAGTAATTTTGGCTTGGGAGAGCTGATTCCAGACAGGTTGTATTTGACTCAGGAAATCATTGATAGATTGTCCAACTTCTTGCTTCATATTATTCAGAGTATTCCATAACTGATAATGATAAGTAAGACCAGAAATTGTATACCTATTGCTAAGAAAATCTCAAATTTCTTTGGCAGTATTAAATTAATCAAATTGAATGTGAATACTTGGAATAGAAGTGTTACGAAACTAAGTAATGATTTGATGATTTTTGCTTTCCCAATCATCAACACGATCATTGTACTTTATTTCAGTTTCATCTTGAAAATGAACAGGTTTGGGAGTTCCACCAGTGACAATCCTCTAGTATTTGATTCCAACAAGATAGCTTTTCATACTACTTGCCCAAAGATTATAATTAGCGCCATTTAAAATTGTCACAATAGGTTGAGCAGCATTAATTTTCTCCATAACTTTATTATCGAGAAAGAATTTCACAAATCTGACAGCAAAAATGAAATCGAGAGGTCGAAAAACCTTAGGAACCGATTCTTGATGTCTGAAAATTGATACAGAAGTAGTTGAACCGGCGAGTCAAAGTTAAAGTCAACTGGTTTGATTAAACCGAACAGAGATGACACGTGGCAGATACTGATTGGCTGGTATCTGATGACATGCGTGATGTGGAATGCTAACGTGGAATGCTGATGTGGCAGACATGTGGAACACTGATGTGGCGGAAAAAGATCTGTTGGCTGACATGGCTGATGATGTGGACGGACACGTGATGATGACATGTCACTTGATGACTGAACAAGTTCGCTGACGTGTCGATGACGTGGATCAATGGAAGGTTGACACGTGTTAGAGTGCTGACGTGTCTTTTCTCCTACCTCTGGTGCACGTGGTGGCGCGTGGACTTCTGGGCAGCTTCTTCAGGCGGTGCGTGAGGGTGCTGAGGAGGTTTTTGGAGCTCCGGTTGATCTTGTTTTGAAGCTTATGACAAAAGCTTTTTAATGGTATGCTTTTCTTGAATTATCAACGTGTTGCATATAATTGAATGAACAGTAATTTGTTTTACAAATTAAAAACAAAATGCAGAAAACCGAGAATAGCTAGGCTCTGATAACATGTAAAATATCAGACAGAATTGGTAATGAAAATTAGAGAGAATAAGTTATATTTTCTGTATGTTTAATATACAAGAATGAATACATATATATAGAGTTATCTGGCACAGTTAGAGGCATGATTAGTAGGTTATTTTTGACTATAATGGAAACTGCATATGCGACGGTTTGAATTATGTACAGGCCGCACATATTGGATAAATTGAATTTTAGATTTCTTTTGGATACTTTGACTTTTATTAACAATAATTATATAGATAATGAGTTATCCGAGAACCCTATAGATATTAGAAAAGATTTAAAATTTATTATTCCAATCGGTATGGATATAAATAAACAAATACTTTTGTAGATATGAGTAAAAATATTATCCTACCTTATTCATATCCATCTTATTGTCGTCTTATTAAAACATTCTATCTATTTTATATTTATTTAATTTTATCCTCATTAATTAGTCTTCATTAAGCCACTTAGAAAGAATAAAACCAAACAAAAATAAATACAAGGAATATATTTATACGACATTTGGAAAGTAAGTAAATGCATTTGACGGTTGGTGAAAGATTAAACAGCAGGCAAAGAACAGTTGGTGAGTGACAGTCAACAATCACGCCTGAATCTACTAAAAGTCTGTTAAGATGTGTTGCGTGGTGGTAGGTAAAACCGTTAAATTGAACAATATGAAAGCTGGAAGCTCCGTTGCAGGACATGTGTCTCTTTGCTTTTTGTTTGTCTTTATCGTCATTCATCGTACCACCAACTACACTTTCCACCGCCAACTACTCCATTAAAAAAAAAAAAAAAAAGAAAAAAAAGGATCCAACTAAAAACAATCTCACCCTGGTAAGTAGTTTTGTATAACACAAACAATTCTCTTCATCTTGGGCTGCAGTTTATTGCTTTGGAAAATCAATTTAAATGGCTCATCAACAAGTAGTGAACCCTGAGGATCAGGTATATGTTTTTCTTTTAAAATTTTTTGATTTTGATCATATGAATGAAGTTTCATGATTAATTACTGAAATGGGTTCCCTTTTTTAGGTTGTTCTTGGAGAAGAAATAAGCCATGTTAGAATTATCACATTGAACCGCCCCCGTCAATTGAATGTTATTTCATCAAAAGTGGTATGTTAGATAAATAATTGAAAGCTCTATATGCAAATAATTTACATCACACTTACAGTTACTTTTCTTCTCTTCCTCTGAGATCAGGTTTCTCTGCTAGCTGATTTCTTTGAGAAATGGGAGAAAGATGAAGCTGTAGAGCTTATATTAATCAAGGTTAGTTCTACTACTTTAAATTTCAGACTTAATTTTGTACTTAATTAGGATTTTGTAGGTAATTATCCCTTTGATAATCATCAGTTTAAGTTTGGACTTTTTGTAGGATCAATGCTAATTATTCATGACTTTACTAATGGTGTAATGCACATCTAGACGTTAGAAGTCATTATTGGGATACTTAACAATGAAACTCTTAACCCTCTCTGAACTTCAACCATTCTCCTATAAGACAAATGTGAGTATCTGAAGGTTCTAGACAAGAGCTCTAGAGCTTAGCGGTGTAATTAAGTGCATGAGTCAAGTATTTATTTACAATGTTGTTAGAAATGTACCATCACAATCTGATTTTACAATAATAGTCAATTTCCCACCTTAGAAATGTGAGTCTATGGGCCAAATTGCAAAGCATTTTATTTAGTTTAGATTATTTTCAATCTATTTTATTATGATTTGTAAAGCATTTTACTTTTGTGGGTTTCTAGGTTTGGTTATTGCATTTTGGATCCAAGTCTAACAAATAAGGTTTGGTTGTTGCACTGTTGGATCCAAGTCTAAGAAAGAGGGATTTTATTTGTTTCACATGGACATATAAAAAAAGGGGCTCACCCAGTGCGCAAAGTGTAACTTGGCCAGTGTGGGGGTAGGGGGAGGATAGGCGGAATAATGCTTAGTGGCCTTCCCCTTGCATTTTGGCAAAGAGGTTGTTTCCATGCCTTGAACACATGACCCTGGCTGAGTCAAATCCAGTCATTTGGTGTCATACTTAAGTAAGTCAAAAAAGGGAGGGAAACCCCACATGCAAAATATGAATACCTCTGAGTGACCACTGACCATGGATGATCCTAAATTTTGGAGGCAACTTACAGGCTGCTTGTTTTAGGCATCTTGATTCTGATTCCTTCTATTCTTATGGATCATTCCAATTGTAAAAAGTTTATAATGATCTTATATCTTGTTCAGGGTGCTGGAAGGGCATTTTCTGCTGGCGGGGATCTAAAAATGTTTTATGATGGCAGGACATCAAGTAAATACACTGTCCAGAAATAAACCATATGTTAATTCTTATTACCATATAATGTCAACTAGGATTCTTTCATCCACAACATGCATATGCTGCACACAGGAACATTATTCATTTTCTCATATGTATGAGGTAATCCATTCCTATGTACATAGATTTATTAGTTATGTGCTTTTGGCAGAGGACTCTTGCCTTGAAGTGGTCTATCGAATGTACTGGCTTTGTTATCACATCCACACATATAAGAAAACCCAGGTACTAAAGTGTGTTCTCATACCAGCTTTGTGCAATCATAAGGTTGCTCCTTTGTGATCAAGGTCATAGATACAATACAAGTGACCTCTCTGCAAAAAAAAAAAAAAAAAAATAAATAAAAAATAAAAATAAAAAAAAAAAAAAAAAAAACCAGAGAGTAGGGTTGGATGCAATAGACGATCCTTGCAAAGCAGGGAGTCTCATGCATTGAGGATGCCCTTTTTTATTCTCATACTGTGGCCTGTCTACCTTCTAAGTTATATTATTTTTCCATATCATTATGGAGGTCAGTACATATTTGTGATGGTCAATATGATTAGCAGGTTGCTCTTGTCCATGGAATTTCAATGGGAGGCGGTGCATCTTTGATGGTCCCAATGAAGTTTTCAGTTGTCACAGAGAAAACTGTGGGTATTAGGTCCTTGTTTCTTTGGGTTTTTCTAGTAAAAAAATCAGTCAGTATAGTCTTTTTGGTCTTTAAGGTTTTGGATTGGATTCAAAATTAGCATACCAATCTTTCTGTGTCTATTATGAATGCACAGGTTTTTGCAACTCCGGAAGCTAGTATTGGATTTCATACTGATTGTGGTTTCTCATACACGCTTTCTCATCTCCCTGGGCATTTAGGTGAGTTTGCAATTAGTGAAAAAAGATTGACGTTCTTTCAAATGGGTTTGATGCCCAAACTATTTCCTTATTTTTTAGGTAGTAATTTGAAGTGCTCCTAATTCCCTTCAGAAAAGTATTCAAAGTTTCTTAACAATAAGAGGAACTAAAAGGGAAATAAATAGGAGAAATGTAGCATTTATAACTAATATTGGATTGATATGATGTGCAATTATATGCAGGGGAATTCTTAGCTTTAACTGGAGCGAGATTGAATGGTAAGGAGTTGGTTGCTGCTGGACTAGCAACCCACTTTGTACCTTCTGAGGTGAGTTAAAGTTTGTTTGATGTTATTTCTCTCTCTCAATTACCCTGTCTTGGAAATGAGGGTTCAGGTTGTGCACATGCTTTCTCAAGTTGTTTATCATGGTTACTTGCAAAAGTGCACCTTGATACTGTTTGGTGTTGGATGCCAAGAAGTGGTATGTATTAGAAGGCCACTGTATTTACTGTAACGGGGGCAGCCTTGCTGTCTGAGAAATAATTTTTGATTGTTGATTCAGATTAACTTGTGAATAAGAAAAGGGGTGTGTGTGTGCGAGAGAGAGAGAGATATATATATATATACACTTCATTTTAATAATAATGTTTATTAGTTATGAAGTGAGGGGACAATCCAAGATCAAACCTTAAATTCTAAGCTGGACATACAAATTTAAGCTCTAAGATGTGCAGGATTTAGGAAATAGGGGAATATAGCTCTCATTTTTTAGCCTAAGGCTGCCCAATGGGACTTTAGATGGTCAAAAAAGATAATGCAAAGTAGCTTAAAAAAAAAAAAAAAAAAAAAAGACATAGTGTTTCAAACAAGCAAGTTCATGTGCAAATGACATTTATATATGCTCTTTGAATAAAATAGAGCTGTCATTACTACCACAGAATTTTGGGTCCAAATTTAGTTTTCTCAGGTTCTATGGGTGATCACTGGTTTGGACTAGGCACCTTGAAATTCCGTTGTCACTGTGTCAGGCAGTAACAGTGTTCTCTTCTTCTTTTTCTGGTTTTGCCAATGTTAAAGTAATTAATTAACAGGACAAGAGGTGGAAGGTAAAAAAGTTCCAATTAAATATTTACTATCTACTAAAAAGTGCCCCTCTAAGCAAACTGACTGGGTTTGCCCAATAAATGGTGTCAGTAAAAATTGCGTCTCCCAACCTATAGGTGACTAATGATCTTAGCTATCCTTAAAAAATTAATTCATATGAAATGGCATCAGTTAATGATCCACAAATTCAGCTTCTACTTGTCATCAAAATATCATCACTACAAATTATTTGAGAAGAAAATAAACTTTTTTCTGATCTATCTAATTATAATTGGATAATTAATTCTTTTGGAATTTAACATATTATCATGTCTTTAATCCATTTCTCCCTTGACAGCATTTCTTATAGTAATCAAGTAAATGTTTGACAAAGATACATATGATGTTTTCTATATATCAGAAAATGCCTGAGCTAGAGAAGCGTCTGATAAACTTGAATTCTGGTGATGAGAGAGCTGTCAAATCTGCTATTGAAGAATTCTCTGTGGATGTTCAACTTGATGAAGAGAGTGTTTTAAACAAGTAATGATATGACCAAGTCAAGCATTTGGTGCTGTTTGTAGGTGGATTTTTAATGTTAATTCAAATACCTAAGATATACTGAAAATCTGATAGTGCTTATTACCATTTTAGGCTATCAATTGTTAACAAGTGTTTTTGCAAGAATACTGTGGTAGATATCATTGAATCATTTGTAAGTGCCATTTTCTTCCCTTTCAAGAAGTTGCTTACAGCATGCATTCTAGCCCATGTGATTGAATGTGTATTGTGCCATGCAGGAAACTGAGGCAAGTAAAGAAGGAAATGGATGGATAGGAGCAGTTCTGAAAGGGTTGAAAAGATCTTCCCCCACAGGATTGACAATCACACTGAGATCAGTAATGTCTTTATATATAATTTGTAACAAATATTATGCTTGATATCCGGTCTATGAGATAACTTATCAGAAACAATAGAGACTAATCCTGCTCTTATATCTCATAAAAGTCATGCAAGTTTTTGACATCTAGTTTCACTTCGAGTGGCAGTAGACCATAGCATCTAGATCTTATTTTAGGCATTTGATAACACATTCTGCTTTGAAGGCTCTCAATAATTTTTACAACAAAATTTTGAAACAGAGAATGCCTTTTCTTAACAATTTGAAATTGATAGATATTGTATTACATTTTAATTTGGCCAGGGCAAGTTAAGAGTAGATGTTGTGTTTCAAATTGCAGACCATCCTCTCAAAGATTTGAGGGTGTGTATATTCCATTGTCTGAAATAGAATTCTCCAAAGCTTTCTGTTTGAATCAAATGAGAGAATTGTTTTTGTATTTCTTTGTTTATGTGACTCTGAATTTTGTTCTTGTAAATTGTTTTTGCCCATAAAAGCCAACACAACTTCCTCTATGGGTGGTTTATGATATGATGTATGAGTTCGGAGTTTCCTTTTCCCATGTTCAGGCTTCCAAAAAGCTTATTTACTGAAAAAGTGTCTAAAACTTAGTCATCAGATTATTTTAATCTTCTAATCAGGTGTGACACTCACTTAAGATAAGAATTGCTGCTAGTTCTGTTTTCTTGTCCTAGTGCCAGTTCTTGGATTTCATGCATAAGTTGGCTCTCTTTGATCTTTACTGTCAGATTCGTGAAGGAAGGAATCAAACCCTGCCTGAATGCCTTAAGAAAGAATTCAGACTAACCATGAACATACTCCGGACCACAATATCTGCAGATGTCTATGAGGTACTACTAAGTGGAGATATCTGATTACCAAAGCTTGTCATAATAAATTATTGATTTATAAAAAGCAAAATTGCTTCATTTCATCTGAAAGGATCTGTTCGTATTTCTATTGTAAAGGGTATTAGGGCTCTCACCATTGATAAGGATAATGCTCCTAAGGTACTCTCCCTCTCTCTCTCTCTCTCTCTTTTCAAATGCGGTTTTTTTTTTTTTTTCCTTCTTCTTCTGGGGAGGTGTTCACCAATACCTGTGTATATGATTGCAAATTTTGTTAGCTTTATTAGAAAGGTCAAATTAATTTTACTAGGGCATTTCTTTTACCATATATGTTGGTCATACAACCTACTCTTTGGTGAAATGGAAGATAACAGACTGCTCTACCCTGGGGTACATTGGGGAGGCCAAGTGACCATGAGTGCAGATATACCCAGGGTCGGCCATAAATAGAATGCTCGTTGTGCTTTATCTTAGCAGAGACTCCCTACCAGTAAATGAAGTTCCTAAGGGTGATTATTATATATTTCACAATACATTTCACCGCTTCTCCACCACCTCTCTTCGGGTTGACCTTTTTTTTTTTTTTTTTGAGCATTGAGGGGGCAATTAGGCTATGCCCAGGTGTGCGGAAGTAACATAGTTGTTATTTGTTCATTTGTGTGATGTCTTCTAATTTATCAAGAAACTGTATAGTGGGAACCGTCAGCTTGTGACAACATGGACGATCAAAAAGTGGACTTATTATTTCAGCCATTCAAAGAGGACTTGGAGCTCCAGATTCCAGAAAAAGAAGACTGCAGGTCAGTGTTATGAGAGTTTTAGTTCAGGATTCACTTTGCAACTCTTCCTGTTTTGCTGAGTAATTAATAATATCAGTAAAGTTTCAACATTTTTCTTAATCTGAGCTTAAATTACAGGTGGAATGGCAATTACGAGAACTCAGCATATGCAATGTTAAAGCTGACCGAAAAATGAATTAGCTTTATAATTTCAAAGAGCACATGCATGTATCATAAGGCATTTCAAGCGATCTATTTTTGTCTGCTCTGCTTTATGTTTGTTCTTGTAATAATATTACTCGGACCCTATTGAAATTTACAACTCTGGCATAATATTTCATTTTGATATTGATGGGAGAGTTAGATGATAGGGTATGAAGTAGATAAATGGTAATGAGAAAATTTATCAAAATGCATTGATAACACTATTTGAGTTTGCAGGTTTGACCGAGCAAAGGTCCTTTAGATGAGAATCAGAGCAGGATGTAAATTCTTTACATCATTATTTGTGATAATATGCATATGTTCCTAGGTTGGCTTAAAGGTATAAAATGTTAAATATAATAAATTATAAATATTTATATGTAAATCTCAATTAATCAACATAAAAAAAAAAAAAAATCAATTAATTATTGTGAACCAAATTCGGTTTTGCCTTAGATTTATTACTTTACGAATTTATCTTTTTTGGTATTATTTAATTTATAAGCAAATTTAAATTGATTATTTTTAGAACAATTTTGCTATATATATGTATTAGAGATAAACACGCGGAATACGGCAGGCTTATTTTATTTTGATTTTATCATAATATATTATCCATCTATTTAATTTAATTTTCATTTTTATTTAGTAAAAAAGTGAAATAAAATATAAATGCATGGCCTAAATAGAATATTATTTTAAACTAAGTTAATTTTAATTTTCAACTTTATCATACATGATAGGATCTTCCACATATTTATATATATATTAAAAGGAAATATTTATTTTGAGCAGTGGAATCCTCAAGATGAAAAAATTGAGAATATAGTCCAACACTACTTATCTTCCTGTAAAAAAAGAGATATCAACAAAATGAGTAAACTTAGTAAGTGAAAAATATACTACTATACACATGACTTGGTAATTAAAGTAAGTTGTAATTATTATTTATAAATTCACAAGTCAAATGAACAAATAAGAGTTATTGACATTATAAGGGCGGCAAAATAAAATAAGTGAATATGTCAAATAGTATGGGCATCAAATAATTTAACAGAAATCTATCATATGTCATGTAGATGAGAGCAAGTACTTTCTCATCAAACAATAAAATAATGACGTATCTACCAACATATACAACTGCATAAGACGGGCTAGGTCTCACGGCTAGACACCAATACTCTTCCTAGCTAGAGTATGAATAATATACTATATCCAATGGGTAATGTATGCATACATTTTGATGTTTCCCACATGAGTCAAGAGATTTCTACTTTACATTTAAAGTATTGAATAATTGGCAAATTTACAATTGCATTTGTTAAATAAACTTCAATACTTCATATATCAAGTGAACATCAATACTTCATGAGCAATGGGTTCCTCATTCTTTTGATTATATCTCATTTTGTTAATATCAGATTGCAAATTACTTTTATGGTTGCTTTATAAACACATATATGAAATTTTTTTATGTTATATTAATTCTAATTCATCCTTTAAAGCTCTCAATTTAGTTAGTTAATTTTGGACTACCAATTATTAGAATAGCCTGAGCAGTATAGTTATAGCTATCTAGTTACCATAACAAATCATATTATTTTGTTCTGAAACTTTTATGAGATCTATATAACATGTATATTAATCTTTATACCAAATTTCATGAAAAACAAAAGATCACTTACCCCATCAATTAAATTAATAACCATAGGCTAATTAACTCTGCTTGAGTTTGTACTTTTTTTTGGCAACTTGTACTTTTCATTCAATTTGACATATCATACTATATCAAAGTTACTTGAAAATTTTATGGCATATAGAAGACATATAAATATACAATTTTTGTGCTCTATACTTCTCTTAATTCCTTCTTTAAGATTATAAAATAATTCATGAAATTTTTGCTCTTAATACCTCTTCTCACACCAAAACCTTAATTAATTTTCTTGCTACTTTGGAATTCATCAAAACATTCCAACTTCAATTCAATTAGTAACACATCTAATTAAACTATAGTCTACTAAATTTAAGAATTAACCTCTCGAATTTTCCCCTTGGCCAAATATAGCAAATTAAAAGAACTAAAATACTTATTGCATATTAATTGTAATTACATAGGAAAGTAGAGATTAAATTACTTCTTAACTTGATTTAATTTTTCTTCTCTCTCTCTTTTGTTTGGTTAGCCACTTTCAAGCAAAGGATGAATATTTTCTTTAAGGTTTCAAGAGAAAGGTGTTAGAGAAATTTTTAGTGAAGAAATGGGAGTAAAATGAGGAAGGATGTAGAAGATGTTAAACTTTTATACAAGGATTAGTAGGCAAAATGTCAAAAATTTATTGGTTATTATTATTATTTTTTTCACTTCCTTTGCTTACCTTCACTAAGAATTACTAATATTTGTTTTTTTTTTTTTATAATTTATGTACAAAAGTGCCATTATTAAATATTTCTTTCATCTCTTTCAATTTTATTTCATTTCTTTAAGAAATTTTAACTACAAATTAAGCTTTAAATATTCTTTTGATTAGATTTTAATTTTTCATGCCTAATTTGATTATCATTGATTAATTAATTAATTAATTAACATACATATTTCCATTCATACTTTTAGCATCTACTTTAAATTTGGATAACCTTACTAACTTTCTAGGGTTTATGGTTTATATTTCTAAGTTTTGTCTACTCATTTATATTCTATATCACCATATTATCCAATTTAGGATTTGGGATATTACACTTTCCTCCTGTAATTAAAATTAGGTGGCAGGGCTAAGTTGTAAGAGACATTTCCAATCCGATTGAGAATTTTAAAAGGTCCAATATATCTCGAAGAGAGTTTTCCTTTCTTTCCAAATCACATCACTCCCTTCATTGGTGAAATTTTTAAGAAACAAGGTCTCCTACTGCAAACTGTACATCTTTTCATTTGGGGTTCGCGTAACTCTTCTGTTTGTTGAAAGTTGTCTTTAGTCTCTCTATAATGATAGGCACCTTTTCCATTGTTTCCTTAGTCAAATCAAGTGCTTCAATAATCTTATCTCCCACTTTCATGTAGCAGATAGGTAATCTACACTTCCTTCCATGTAAAGCTTCATGAGGTGCCATATCAATGCTGGAATGGTAGCTATTATTATATGCAAATTCAACCATAGGAAGATATTGATCCCAATTACCTCTGAAGTCCATCACACATATTCATAACATATCTTCCAACATTTGTATCATACGTTATGACTGCCTATGAGTTTATGGATGGAAAGTGGTACTGAAAGCCAGCTGAGTCATTAAAACTTCTTGTATTTCTACTAGAATCATGAGGTAAATTATGAACTTTTATTCGAGATGATTAATATCAACACACCATACAGACTGACAATCTCATCCAAATCTAATCGCGTGTATTGTGCCACTGAATAGGTGGTTTTTACTTACAAGAAATGAGCAGACTTCGTCAATCTATCCACAATCACCCATATTGAATCACAACCCTTTGATGTCATGGTAACCTTATAACAAAATCCATCATGATACACTCCTATTTCCACTATGGTAATTATATTTCTTGAAGAAGACCAGATGGTCTTTGGTACTCAAATTTCACTTGTTGGCATGTTAAATAGGAGGATACGAATTTAGTCACATCTTTCTTCATTCTAGTCCACCAATAATAATTTTTCAAATCATATTACATTTTGGTAGCACCTGGGTGGACACTATAAGGAGTTTGATGTGCTTCCTTTAGTATCTTCTTCCTCAAATCATCCACATCATGTACACATAACCTATCTTTTAATACACCATCATCAAGTCTGAACTTTATTGTTTGCCTCATTTCTACTTCTCCTTTCAAGTTAATAGGTTATGAATCTAGATATTGTGAAGCCTTAATTTCATCAATCAACTTTGGTTTCACTTGAAATTGTGCAATTAATCCTGGAGATTTAGAAACCTTGAGTTGAAGCCCCTTGTTGAACAATTCTATTAACTCTCTCACCAATAATCTTCGTGATGCAGAAATATAAGCCAAACTTCCCATTGATTTTCTGCTCAATGCATTTGCTACAACATTGGCTTTTCTAGGATGATAAAGAATCTGGTAGTCATAGTTTTTAAGTAGCTCATAGTCTTTAAGTAGTTCAACCCATATTCTTTGCCTCAGGTTAAGATCTTTTTTGTTGCAAAATATATTGAAGACTTTGATAATCGGTATAAATTTCGCATTTTTCACTATAAAGGTAATGTCTCCATGTCTTAAGGGAAAATATTACAACTGGCATCTCCAAATAATGTGTAGGATAATACATCTCATGCCTCTTAAGTTGCCTAGATGCATAGGCAATCACCTTCCTATGTTGCATAAGAACGAACCCAAGTCTTACTCGAGAAGCACTATAATATATAGCAAAACTGCCTATTCCTTTAGGTAATGCTAGTACTGGCATTGTGATGAAACAATCTTTAGGCCTTTTAAAGCTTTTCTCACACTTGTCATCCCATTGAAACTTCACTTGCTTCCTTATTAACTTAGTCAATGGTGCAGCTATCTTAGGAAAGTCTTTGACGAATCTCCCATAGTAACCTGCCATATGGAGGGAACTATAAATTTTTAATACACTTATAGGCCTTGGCTAGCTAGATACCACTTTAACTTTCTTAGGATCAACTTGAATCCTTTCTTTACTTACAACATGCCCTAAAAAATGCACAGTCTCAAGCTAAAATTCACACTTTGATAACTTGCCATATAACTAATGCTCCCTCAGCATCTGTAATGTAATTCTTCGCTATTGTTTATGCTTTGCTTTACTTTTAGAATATATAAGAATATTATCAATAAATGCAATGACAAACTTATCTAAGTAAGGCTTGAATATTCTATTCATTAAATCCATAAAGGTTGCTGCGACATTAATCAATTAAAATGATAACACCGTAAACTCATAATGACCATATCTTGCTCAAAATGCAGTTTTGCTTATATCCTCATTATAGCCTCACCTGAGATCAATTTTAGAAAAATAACTAGCTCTTTGAAATTGATCAAATAGGTCATCTATCCTAGGTAGAGGGTATTTATTCTTCATTATTCAACTGTCAGTAGTTAATACACATTCTTAATGAGCCATCCTTCTTCTTTATAAAAAGAACTGGTGCACCCTATGGTGAACTTCTTGGCCTAATAAATCCCTTGTCTAATAGATCTTATTGTTGCACCTTTAATTCTTTTAACTCTATTGGTGCCATCCAGTAAGGAGGGATAGATATGGGCTGAGTACCAGGAAAAAGTTCTGTATCAAACTCTATCTCCCTTTTAGGTGGTAATCTCAGTAAGTCATCAGGAAACATATCTGAAAATTCATTCACTCTAGGTATTTGTTGTAGCTCATTAAAAATCTTTTTTTTTTTGTTTTTTATCAATTACATAAGCTAGGTACCTTGACACCCTTTTCTTAATAATCTTCTTATCCTAATCACTGATATAAGGTGAGAGGGTATATCACTTTTATCCCCTGGATACACTAATTCTTCATTTCTTTCCAATTTAAACACTATTCTCTTCTCACAATAATCAATATGCACATGATGTTTGGACAACCAATCCATCCCAATTATCACATCTAAATCTAATACAGATAACTCAATCAAGTCTACTACAAGCTTCCTATCACCAATTTTAACCATGCAAAATGAGTGTACATAATTTACATCCACTATTTCACCTAAGGGTGTATTAATTTCTAAGGGAATTATCATAAGTTTTCTATCTCTATTCAATTTCCTTGCAAAGTTTGGTGAAACAAATGAATGTGTAGCAGCCGAATCAAATAATGCGTGTGCTTATACATTATAAATAGTGACAATACCTGTTATTGTAGTATTTGATATTTGAGCTTCCTGTTGATAAAGAGCATAAACTCTACCCCTTCCTCTACCTTCAGTTATTTGATTTGTTCCAATAGCTTGACTTTGTCCTTGACCTCGACCACTAATATTTCTTGTATCTTGCATAGGCATTTGTATCGTAGGCTAGGAAGTTATAGAAGCACTTTGTTGTGACCTTCATTACGGGCACTCCTTTATAAAATGACCCATCTGTCCACATTTTAAACATGCTCCAGTAGTCATACGACAGGTTCCTCTATGTCTTTTCTTGCAAATGATGCACATAGGATTTGTATATTCTGACTATACTGTTCTTAAGGCACTTGTATTTTTTAGAGCAGATGCCACAGAAACATTTCTATTTTGTCCCCTATTAGCATTTTGATACTATCTCTGAATCAAAACGAAGTAGCTGATTCAGGCACTTGAACTTGTGAACTACCTCCTCATTTTCTATTATAATTTCTTTGACCTCTTCCCTGACTCTTCATTCTCTGTTCTCTTTCTGCTCTATCTGCTTTATGCCTTATCTCCATTTGTTTGGCCCTATAAACCAGCTAGGCCAATGTAGGAAATTCAACAACATACAAGGCATTGTATAACCATGTAAGTAAGCCTATATTAAACCTTTCAATTTGACTCCCCTCTGTAGGCACTATATGTGGGCAAACATTTCTATTTTGTCCCCTATTAGCATTTTGATACTATCTCTAAATCAAAACAAAGTAGCTAATTCAGGCACTTGAACTTGTGAACTACCTCCTCATTTTCTATTATAATTTCTTTGACCTCTTCCCTAACTCTTCATTCTCTGTTCTCTTTCTGCTCTATCTACTTTATGCCTTATCTCCATTTGTTTGGCCCTATAAACCCGCTAGGCCAATGTAGGAAATTCAACAACATACAAGGCATTGTATAGCCATGCAAGTAAGCCTATCTTAAACCTTTCAATTTGACTCCCCTCTATAAGCACTATATGTGGGCAAACTTACTCAGCCTAACAACTCTCAAGCATACTCGAAGATCGACATGCCTGGCTTTTGTCTTAATTGCTCAAACCATAGTGCTTCATTCTACCTTTCTCCAGGAGCTAAGAATTGATCTAACAATTCTTGCTTAAACCTAGCCTAAGTGGGAGGGTTTTCTCCATGTAATCGATCTTCCACGTCTTATTAAAACCAATCCTATGCATTTTTTTTCAAGTGTAGACTTACTAATTCAATCACCTTTGTATCAAAGCAAGGTAACCTTTTGACTAATGTGAGGCTTCACCCGAGCACCGGTTCGATCTGCTATAGGGAATCAGGATGCTCATTCTAGTTTGGACTGAAGATGGAACCCTTAAGTTTAAATTGGTTGATTTTGAATATGTTTTTAGGAGTCATCACCTTCATTTTATTTAGTTGGAAAAATATTAAGGAAAAAACCCAAATTGACTCCAATTCATTAATTTTGCAATTAATTTACCCAAGAATAAAAAATCACTAGTTTTTGAACCAAATTGAGCTTGGGGACTAGGTTTTTAGTTAAATAATCTAAATTTTGGCTCTTAAGTTTAATTTAACATTGAAAAATTAATTTCATGAATAACATTTATAAAATAACAATTGTAAATAAAATGTATGAATATGGCATAACATGAATGCATGGTGTATGGGGATTGATGAAACAATTAAAATAAACATTCACAAATTAAAAAGAGTGTTCTCTCTAATCCTTAAGGATTTATGAGAACCATATAATCACTCCCTAATTCCAACTAAGACAATTACATTAATAAAAATTGGCATGTCTTCTCTAGCCCTTATGGGATTCTAGGAAGACCATAGATTCCCTACAAATATCATTTAGAAAGTAATTAATTACATTTGGAAAAATGGAAAATAAATTTAATTTGAAAAATTAGATTTGAAATTTGAATTTAAATTTCAAACGTGCCTACGTACCCCATTGAATAGGGATCAAAATTTATGTAGTTTATTCAAAGATTAAGTGGAAGGCTTTATGGATTTAAAATAATTTTTGGTTTGGGGAATGAGTTGATGAAAAATACCTTGGAGTTTGGTAAACGAGATGGAAAAAGTATATTACCAGAACGAAGTTCCATTTTATTAGACCGGATGATTGGATTGATTAAGGATTTAAAAAAAAATGATTGGTGAGTGAATTAATTAATTAAAATGATTAATTAATTAATTAAAATAGTGGATGAGTAAAAAAAAAAAGATTTTTGATTTAATTTGAAAAAAGGAAGTAATTAATTAATTAAAAAGATTAATTAATTAATTAACTTTTGAGTGATTAAAAAAAGATTTTAGTTAATTAAAATTATTAATTAACTTGGTTTGGGTGAAGAAATTAATTAATTAAAATGATTAATTAATTAATTACAGAGTGGATGGAGGGAGAAGAAGAAGAAAAGTTGATAGATAGCAATCAATATCAACTTTGAAGTGAAGTGAAATGAGAAATGGAGAGCCTATTTATAGGTAAATAGGTTTGAGGGTAGTTTAGGTAGTAAAAATGTGAAAAGACAATGACAGGTACGGCTAAACAAATTAGAAATTAGGCTAGAGGGGTAATTTGGTCCTTTTTTTAGGCAGGAAATGGTAAGAGGGATGGGGATCCGCGTTAGAGCTTTGTTGCCACTGTGTCGATCTGACGTGAATCCGCATAGACACCAGAGCAAATCTGCATTAGACTGATGCAGCTCCATGTGGCACGGGTTTGGTTTACTTTTTGAGATCTTTTTTGGTCAATTTTTGAAGATTTTGGGCTAGTTTTTGAGACTTTTAGATCAGTTTTTTAGAGTTACCAAGTTCTAAAATCTTATCAGTCATTGTCGATAGGCTCAAAATTAATTTTAGAAATATAGGGCAGTCGGTCTGATCAGGGTAGGAAAAGTGTTTGATTGTGCTAAAAGTATTCCAATCAGTACTGGTGAGTTCAAAATTAATTTGGAGGTGCTAAAATGAGGGTTTGCAACTGCCTCTTTATCAAAGCTATTTAGCAGTTAGACAGTTTTGATGAGAGTGAACCCGAGACTTTAGTAGGTATGAGTTTGAAAAATGATTTCGGTTATAATGAGATGATCTTGATAATTTTTGGAGCTTGATTTGGCCATTTTTGGGAGTCTAATGAATTTTTAGGTTCATAATTTTTTTTTTTATTTTTTTGATTTACAAATTACATTTTGGCTTGGAAATAAGCGAATGAGGTGTCTATGGGTAGATAAAAATCTCATGAGCATATAGAAACTCTCAGATTTGGATTCTGAGTTGAAATGAGCTAAGAAATGCATTTTTATGTAACAAAATAATTATAGGGCACCTTTTACTATGTATTATTTTGTCATTATCTACCCTTAAACTCTATAAATACCCTCATTTCAACACATTTACTGCACACACATTTCACTCCTCTCTACTTGGCTCAGTCCAACATGAGTCTTCATCTTTTATTTTTTTTTATTTTTTTATACCAATAAATAATAAACGAAAAATTCTTTTTTTTTATTCTAATAAATAATAAATGAGAAATTTTTTTCTTTTTTTAATGATAAAAACACATTTTTTTTATTATTATACTTACCTATTTGCTTCTCATTGTGCTTGTCAAATTCAATATTCTTGTAGTGATGGCTTCAGGATCTTTCTCCTATCACCGTATTGCCTTCACTTCCTCAAGTAGGTCGCGTTGATGCTCATATGAGGTGTCAAAGGAAAGCACCAACCCTTCACTTCTCTTGTAAGATCTTGAGAGATACGCCTCTTATATTACAACGGTCATTTAGTGGTTAGTATCTCATGACTATCCTTTTTAGTTCTATCTTTTCTTTGGATTGGCTGTGTGTTATGAGTGCCATTTTCATTCACTTTTTTTTTTTTTAAAGATGCATAAATGTATACTCATTTATTACAGGCTTCAACCATTAAGAAAAGAGGTAGAAGGAGTAAGTTAGAGATGGTGATTAGGTCTATCCCTTAAGGAAGTGTTGCCAAAAATTTGTTGGAACCTACCAGGTTCATCGACTTTCTAGGGGTGACGATGTCTAATCACATCAATATGAACATGATCAAAGCTCTAGCCTAGAGATGGTGGGATACCACCAATACTTTCAATTTTGCATGTAGGGAGTTGACTTGTACTTCGCCTGACTTGTCTTAATCTTGGGGATTCAATTTAGGACCTAACCCTTAGACATGTGTAATGATTGGAGGTAGGCTTTCTCCCCTGTTAAGATCCAGGACCTGCTCAGCTTTGACCCTTCTAGAGATAGTATAGAGGTTAAGTGCTCTATCTTGGATGACAATTTGAGGTCGATGGGAGCCACGAGAGATCTCATTTCTGATGAGGCCTTAGCTCGGCTGTGTCTATTAGTAATAGCTAGGTGCACCTTTGTAGATAACATAAGAGATAAGGTAGATCTGAACATCCTTCTAAGCCTGGCTCGCATGGATTAGTAGGGCGAGTTTGATTGGGGTGGTACTATTCTGAGTGCTATGTATCTGGAGATGATCGACCTGTCTCGAGAGAACATTTTGTCTATTGGTGGGACTATTATGTTTTAGGAGGTACATATCATGTTTTTTTTTTGGGCATGTTTGATTAGTGCCTAATAAACTACATTTTACGTCTTGTTCTTAATGTATTTTATCCTTAAATTGAGTTTGATTTGTTTGTTTAGCATCTTTCTAGAGTTCTTTTATGTTTTTAGGAGCCATGGATCAATTTATCAAGAAGCTATGAAGCCAAGGACCAAAAGCGAAAGAAAACGGGTAAAGGATTGAAGCTCATCTCTGTGACACGCCTAGAGACGCGGCCTTGTCACTGCTCGTGTCATTATATTTGAGGAAAGTAGCTTTGACACACCTAATGCCACGGCCGTGTCACTAGCTATGGCATTCATGCAGCCTAGCAGTAGCTATGACATGCCCAGTGACATAGGCGTGTTAGTGCCCATGTCTTTAGTAAGGCGTGCAGCCACAACATCGACATGCCTAGCAACACGGCCTTCTCCTAAACCCAGAAACACACATATATAAAGAAACTGATGTAGAAAACAAAGGAAAAGTTGTCACAAAGCAAAAAATAAATAAATAAATAAAGATCTAAGGGTTGGCTAATCTTTAGAGTCACGGGAGAGGCTTGAAGGTTAGAGATATTGAGGATTTAATAGAATCAAAGACCAAGATCCAAGTGGATGTGAAAGATTGAATAAAAGATTTCAAAGAACATCTTTAAGATTTGTTTGAGATTTCTTCCTCTTTTATTTTCTGCATCTTTGTTCTTCAATTTTAATATGAACTAATTATATTTATAATGAACCCTAGTTTTGTTTGTATAGATTGAAGGATTTAAACTTTAATCAATTCATCTTTGGTTGTTTTATTTTCATGATAAATCTTATTATTCTAATTAGCAAATGCTAGCTTATTGATTGGATATTGTTTCTATATTAGACGAGTAGAGATACCCTGATATAGATAGATCACTCATGGGAATAGAGAGTTGATTGGGGTGCTAGAGATAGACCTACAAAACTTCTTTGGATGTTAATCTCTTGAACTTAGTGCTGCTCCTATTTGATTATAGGTTGAGAAGAGATTTCCCTGTAATACATAGGAAGTTAGGGATTTAATCACTTGAGAAAGATTTTTATCTAATTTAGTGAGAGTCCAATTCTATCCATTGTTTGATATGCATAAGAAACTAGGGGATTTATATTTAGATTAACTTTGCCCAGATTATTTCCATCAATATCATTTACTTGCTTTCTTAGGTTAGCTTAATTAATTCAGCTTAGTTTAATTAATCTATAATTTGATCAACTAGACAATAGTCGAAGTTTAAGCTAGTACTTATACACTATCCTCGTGGAGACGATACTTATACTCACTACTTTATTACTTGATAATGACCTGTGCACTTGCAGTTTGTTAGTGTGCATCTCGGCATATCAAGTTTTTGGCGCTGTTGCCGGGGATAGTTTTATAATATTAGCAATATTAATAGAGATTATTGATCTAGTTTTTATTTTTTATATCTATTTTTGTTTTGCTCTATTTATTTCATTTGTTTATTTTTAGTTTTTTTTTTCTATTTTACGTTTTTGTTTTTTGTTTTAAGTTTATGCAAAAAAAGAAATTTCTCCATTGCTGATCAGAACTATCATGATTGGAATTGTTACCCAAATTCAGAATGGGGATACCAAGGAAATCAGTTTTACGATTGTGGATATTTTTATCAAACTGATTTCCTAGAGGAATATGAATGGGAAGCACCAAAAGAGAAGTCATCCCTTGATCTTGCATTAGAAAGATTTATGGTTTCTACGGAGAATTGGGTTGAGGAATTGGACAAAAGAAACGAGGTATTAATAACTGGCTTCCCAACTCAAATTGAAGTGGACACTACATTAGAGGATGACGAGCATGCACAAGAGGAGTAGAGGTTTGAAGAGATGTTTGTGACTTTGGTGAAAGCTATAGAGAAAAGATTTTAGAGCATCGAGACAGCTCTAGAATACCAACAGAACTCTCTTCACAATTTAGAGAATTTCGTTGGGCTGATCTTGGAATTACTAAGTGAGAGACCTGAAAGCAATTTGCCTAATGATACCAAAACCATTCCAAAAGAGCAACAAAGGACTACTACCACAACTTGGTTATGGAATGATGATAGTGATGAAGAAGAGAATGGTAAGGACAATTTGGGGCTGCTGCACATAGAATTTGATGATTGTTTAAGTGAGCAACCCCAAATCTAGCAATGGGGCATGAATGGAATGGAGTTAAGTGTTGAAGAACTCTCTTTTGATGATAGTGAGATAGGGGAAAACATGGAGGAGGGAGCTATGCATGCTGAAAATGACACCTCCCCTATCATTCCACCATAACCCTAATAACCACTCTTCCTATACCCCAAATCCCACCAAATGAATACCTAGCCACAACTAATCTTACACCCTTGCCAACTTTCTCTAAGTGCATATTTGTTAGATAATCAAGTATATGGCCAGTACTTATAGTCTCTAAATTTCATTTAGAAAGGGAAATTTGTTTTGTGGAGGAGTTGAAACTACAGGTTAGTGAATTTGGGTGGAGCATCTCGGAGTTGCATGAGGTGGCTGATATTTGTGACATGCCTAATCTCTTGGGTGCCAAAGCTGAAGTCCCTGCATTTACTCCATGGGTAAGATTGTTCGACATTGGTTTTGAACCTGGTAAGGTCAGGTTTGCAGGCAATGGAGAATCAAAAATAATTTTTGTTACTGAAAGAAGGCTATGCAAAGGCCACAACCTTTTCATAATCTTCTTTATCTTGGTTTATAGAGGTATACAACACAAGGCAACCTCTGAGCCATTGGTGGAAGATGAATAACACTAACATCTAGCTAATGCGACGTTAAAGAAGTGCTAAATGGGAGGAAACCCATTGATGGTTTATTTTATTTTCATTTTCATTTTCTTTTTATTTTATTTTATTTTTATTTTTGTTTTACATTGCATGAATCCCATCTTGGTTATAGTTTGATCTTTCTCTATGTAGAAACATTGATCATGGTAAACTCTTACTAGAAGGAACACTGCCAAAGATTCATTTACTTTTTCATTTAGGACAGTTAATTCTCTCTTTTACTTTTTCATTTTACTTGTTTATAACACATTGGGGACAATGTGTTACTTAAGTGTGGGGGAGAGTTATTTTATTGTGCCCTATCTTTTATTGAATCTTGGGATTGAGTGAAATGAGTTGTGGTGATACTTTGATTTGAAATTAACTCTCTCTAGTGATTAATTAGTCTAATTTTGCTATGACAATGACTTGTTGCAGTGTAGATTGAATGTGGTGGTCATAATTAAGAAATTAACTTTTTGCAAATCTTTGTTGCCTAAAATTTGAAACTTTAGTTACACTTTTTAAGCTTATTGTATTCCACTCTTACTTTTGTTTGAGTTTAGTAGAAATGCTTAAGACCTTAGGTAGCTTAGCTATTTTTCTTGAAAAAAAAACATAAAAAAAAAAATTAAAGAGATTGTGCAAAGGAGCTTTGAAAATATTTACATATTTTGCTATTCTTAACTCTTTTGAACACAAAGGATTGAGAATAAGAATACTGCTAGTAGCCATTTAAATGTGTGAGAGTAACCGGAGGCCGACAGCACAAGTGTTTGCATTCACATAAAAAGGTTAGGATGACAATTCAAACAAGTCGGGCTCTTTAAGTAATTAAAAAGAAAACATGAATTGAAAAGCATAATCAATGAAAAGTCAAGTAAGTAGTCAGGCACCTAAGGGAAAAATCCTTATAAATCTAATTTGCTTGAACTTTTATCTCTGTGGAATTATTTGCTCAAGCTTGTAACTTTAGAATTTAGGTTTTAGGTTTTTGAGATTTGTTTTAGAGATTTCTTGATTTGGCTATCATGTTTGAGCTTGATGATTTCAAGTTATTGTTAATCTTTTTGAATTTCTTTGACTAGAGAGGGTAGGTTTTATTTCTTACTGTTGTTACGATTTAATTTGCTTGAGGACAAGCAAATATTCAAGTGTGGGGGAATTTGATAAGTGCCTAATTAGCTACATTTTACCCCTTATTCTTAATGTATTTTATCCTTAAATTGAGTTTGATTTGTTTGTTTAGCATCTTTCCAGAGTTCCTTCATGTTTTTAGGAGCCATCGATCAATTTATCAAGAAGCTACGTAGCCAAGGAGCGAAAACGGTAGAAAACGAGCAAAGGATTGAAGCTTATCTCTGTGACATGCCTAGAGACACAACCGTGTCACTGCCCATGTCATTATATTTGAAGGCAGTAGCTTTAACACGCCCAACGCCACAGTCGTGTTACTGGCTGTGGCATTCATGCAGTCTAGTAGTAGCTATGACACGCCCAGTGACATGGGTGTGTCAGTGCTCGCATCTTTAGCGAGGTGTGTAGCCATAACGTCGGTCGTGTCTTGAACCTAGAAATGCGCATATACAAAGAAACTGATGCAGAAAATAGGGGGAGAGCTACCACAGAGAAAAAAAAAAAAAAAGAAGAGGATGTAAGGGTTGGCTAAGCCCTAGAGTCACGGGAGAGGCTTGAAGGTTAGAGATATTGAGGATTTAATTAAATCAAAGACCAAGATCCAAGTGGATGTGGAAGATTGAATAAAAGATTTCAAAGAATATCTTTAAGATCTGTTTGAGATTTCTTCCTCTTTTATTTTCTGCATCTTTGTTCTTTAATTTTAATATGAACTAATTATATTTGTAATGAACCCTAGTTTTGATTGTATAGATTGAAGGATTTAAACTTTAATCAATTCAGCTTTAGTTGTTTTATTTTCATGATAAATCTTATTATTTTAATAAGCAATTGCTAACTTGTTGATTGGATATTGTTTCTATATTAGACAAGTAGAGATACCCTAATATAGATAGATCACTTATGGGAATAAAGAGTTGATTGGGGTGCTAGAGATATACCTATAAAACTTCTTTGGATGTTAATCTCTTGAACTTAATGCTGCTCCTATTTGATTATAGCTTGAGAAGAGATTCCCCTATAATATGTAGGAAGTTAGGGAGTTGATCACTTGAGAAAGGTTTTTATCTAATTTAGTGAGAGTCCAATTCAATCCATTGTTTGATATGCATGAGGAACTAGGGGGATTTATATTTAGATTAGCTTTGCTTAGACTATTTTCGTCAATATCATTTACTTTCTTAGGTTAGCTTAATTAATTCAGCTTAGTTTAATTAATCTACATTTTGATCAACTAGACAATAGTCGAAGTTTGCACTAGTATTTATACACTATCCTTATGGAGACGATACTCATACTCACTACTTTATTACTTGATAACGACTTGTGCACTTGTAGTTTGTTAGTATGCATTTTGGTACATCAATGTTCCTTTTCGCAATCTTACAAATCACATTTTTGAGTTTTTGACAACTCTTTGTCAGAAATCTAGGCTTATAAGTATATTTTGTTCACTGCTCCTAGGCTGATTTTGTAGCAGCTATATGACTTTATAGTAATGACAAGATGGGCGGAGGTCAATTGGGCTGCCCACTTCAGGCTTTCTTTGATAAGCTAATTGGGCGACATGTATCTCTCTAATCTTTCTTCTTCTTTCATCTTGCTCTCACTTGCTCATTAACTCCTGTATTTATTGGTTGCTATCGGCAGATCGTGAGGCCCTTTGGCAAGAGGATGATAAATGCCCCTTTTGTAGGCTTTATAGAGGCTTTTTCATATAGGAGACTAATGTTGCAATCCCCCTGCTTCTTCTTGTACTACTTGGGTGAAAAGAGTACACTTTCAGTTGTTCAAGTCATGATGGGTGCCCAGTTATCCATTTGTGGACATAAGGTATGAGAGGGACATCTTGGTTTGCCTAAAGCTTTTTATTAGCGATGAGAGACACCTCTTCCAGCATCTTCATAGGCACTACTGAGACTTTTGTACTCACTTTTTAATGTAGGAGATTACATCACAAGGGCACCCTTCTATCACACTTACTTAGACGAAGGAGATTCCTCAGCCGATGGTTTCTGAAGCTCCCACTGCTAGCTTTTTCTAGTGGTCTTGTCCCTAGTTATGATCACAGTGGCCCAAGCCACACTCCTGGGGCTTTACTTTTGGAAGTAGAGTACTATATGCTAGAGGAGATTTTCTATTATCACTCTGAGGGCTCTATGAAGGTCTAGCATATCCCCAATGTTGTCTATCTAGGTACTCAGCCTATCTTTGATGACATTGAGGTATGTTCTTCTTACTCTTTTACCCTCAGAAAAGATCCATAGGTGAAGTGTCATTGTGTTTCCTTAGGCTTGGAAAGGATTTAAAGCTTTTAATACTATCTTTTCCTATGCAGCTACCCAAGGAGTACACTCAGTGCACTTACCTCATTGCTTGAAGGATGGAGAATGCCTTTTTAGGAATGCTCACATGAGCTCGTCTGTTAGAGTCACAAGACTAGGGTGAAGAAGTCGCTCCTTGAGATGATGGAGGGGAAGCTAATGACTGCAGCTTTCTAATGCTGGTGTTAACATTTTTTCTATTTCCTTTATGTTTTTCTAGATGACTGTACCTTTACCCTTTTAAGAGGTGGAATGACTGTATGCTCTGATGTATATATGTATGATTGGTGTATGCCTATGTATGCATAGTTTGCTATATGACTCTTTTATTATTTGTCTTATGAATGCATACTTTATGACTTTATGAATATATGTCATAAATGAGGTGAATGATGATGATTTTTTATTTTTTTATTTAACTCTTACTGAATTATGGCTCTGAAAGGTCCCAAAGGTATTTCATTCTGAGTTTTTCATCCCAAAGTGGGAGGAAATAGTCTATGCCTTAGATTTAGATTTCAGATTTCAGTCATAAGAACCTATAATAGGGAAGAAAAGTTAGAGGAAGGGCTACAAACAAGGCACAACTACCGAGGTAGGATGTAGATCCGCAAAGGGCTCTATGTAGATCCGCATGTCCACTGGGTGATGATCGCCCTATATCAATGCAGATTCATACAGAGGGGTCATGGATCCGCACACCTATCAGATGGCATATCCATTTTTTCTATAGAATTGTGGCACTTTTTGATATCGACGGCTTGTAGCCTATATATGGGCAGAATTTCAGAGGCAAATTTATCCATTTTTTTTACTTAAGAGCTAAAACTCTGCTTGTTTGTCTACTTTCTCTTCTTTTTCCTAGTTTTTCACTTTTCCCTACTTCTTTTACTTTCTTTTCACATTCATAGAGCCATAGTTTAGCTACTATATGTACATGTGGATGAAGAAACTCAATAGGATAGATAAGATAAATTTGGATGGGTATAGGATTGCATCTATAGCGGCTTTGAGAGGAGTTCAGGTAGATTGAGACTTTTAGAGGGCGTGTTCCTGATTTTGGGATTTGGTGGCTTGGGTTTTTTGATTCGGTATAGGTATAGAGGAGTTGTGCCTCATATTTGAGGAGTTCTGTGCCATACTTGGCAGCGATCTAGACGTTACTCTAGTAGTGCCAAAGTTCAAAGTTGCGCACTATAGAGTTTTTTAAGAATTTTTAGCTTTGCCAGAGGACGCTGCTAGTCGGATGGTGATAGAGGAGCAGGTGAATCTGACTGCAATTATTAAGGAGTTTCATGATTCTGGTGACTAAGGTGATAGAAAGAGACAAAGGCTTAGGATACGAGCCTTGGTTTTTTACTTAACGGTCAGATATCTATTTCCTGGGTCCATCGATTGGGGAGATGCTAAAGTGGTGGGCTTGGTACTATAGATGGATTAGAGTTGCTCCATGATTGGGGTTGTGCTAGTGGAGACATTGATGAGTCTTGACTATATTGTTTAGCGCTTGGAGAGATGGATTGTATCTTTAGTAATGTATCTTTGGTAGTCTTTCATATGACAAAAAAAGGAAATTTATCTGTTCTTACCCTTTCTAGGATCGGTATTTTGTAGGTATTTGATTTTTATTTTTTTGATTTATTTTGAAGGTATGGTTGATGGGCCACTTAAGGATGGTTGCTTCTCAGGCCAGAAGCCTACACACAGCCATTCAATATCAGATACAGCCCATCCTGGTGAGGCAGGGATCAGTTTGGGAGTGGATTGGATGGCTCTTAGAGCTAGTCCTAGAGGACATACTCTAGCATTGCCAGTGGTATGGGATTAGGTCTTTTATGATAATGAGCCATGGGTATGAGGTGGTATATCTGCTAGGCTTGGCATAGACATCATTTTACTAAGGTACAAGGATCTTGCGACGGATAGGTCAGATTTAGGATGTGCCCCTAATTATGCCTTTTATAGAGTTTGCATAGATCATGACTCCTATTACTAAGGCCATCAAAGGAGGGTAGGTGAGGAGTTTCCATGCGGTGAGACTAGAGGTTAGCTTTAATACTATTGAGAGGTACCACAGTTGGTTAACGGAGACTATTTGGCCAGTCGAGAAAGAGCACGAAGCTGCTTTGCTCAGGGAGATAAAGGGTGATGAGATGGAAGAGGCAGCTACTAAAGATACTAGTGACTAGGGGATTGCTACCAGGATAAAAGAGGTGACCCAACATGTGGGATAGACTAGAGGTTCTATAAGAGGATTGGCACTACAGGCTGTAGTAATGACCTAGACTATAATGGCAATGACTTAAAGGACTGTGATTACAGTTAGATGCTAGGGTGACACTATTATAGTTGCATAGAGGAGGATTACAATGGTAAGTGCACAGAGGAGGACTACTGTTGCCTGAGTACAGAGGAGAGCTTCAAAGACTTTGACACAGAGGAGAGTGATAGTGAGCAGTTCGAGAGCTACTAGCTCTTAGCGAAGAGTTTCAGGCATGATTGTAGGGAGCAACTTTGGAGTTACTAGGACTCAGAGTAGGTCAACCAGAGTGACCGTAAGGAGCAGTTTTGGTGCTGGGAGTGCCTCATCTACTGACATTATGGAGGAGGATACAGAGACTAGGATCAAGGATGTGATAGCTAAGGAGACTGTGGCAGGGTTTGATTCCAAGGGAGATGTGCATTCTAGGAGGAGGGTTGACTAGATAGAGATAGTTGTTTGTTTATTTTAGTGGTTATTAGGACATTGGTTACAGGTTTCTATTTTGTACATGCCTGTAAGCTGATATGACCACAAGATAAGCCATAGGTACACATGAGGCTATCCTTTTTGTGATGATGGATTGTATGCTCTTGTAAAATCTGATTATCATTATATAAGATACTTTTACTTTTGCTCTAATTTTTTCCTAAGTTGCCCTTTCTAGTTTTAAACTTAGCAAGCATTTTCTTTTCTTTATTTTATTTTATTTTATTTATTATTTTTTTTCTTAGACAAAAGAACCAAATGATGCACTAGGCATAGAGGAGATGAGATTATGATGCAAATAAAAATATCTTCGCATTATGCTTTGGACTATACCTGAGTCGGGTTGCCTACGTATCTCTTATAGTTATCATCATCATCATTTTTTATCACTTTGTTTTAGGGGGAATTAGGTCTACGTAGTTTTGATTACATATGTTTGAATAAAAAATTAGATAAAAAGAATACATATGTTTGTCCTCAGACAAAATATCTTTTTAGTCGATCCAAATTACAGGGATTGGAGAACTCATTTTCATGAGCACAAATAGTTAGCCCAGTTTGGTCTAAACTTTCCCCTTGGGTCATGGATCGGGGCTCGAATCTCTTTTAGAACTAAATTCCCTTCTTCTAGACCCCTTTCCTTTACCTTCTTGTTAAAATGTCTGGCTAGCCTCTGTTGTTAGGCTTGGATTTTGTATAAGGCATCCATTCTCTTCTCATCAATAGCATCAGTTGCAAATGGTATGCCTCACTGAACTAGCTTTCTCTCATTACCTTAGTAGATTGAATTTGCATCTCAATGGGAAGGACAACCTCCATTCCATAGAGCAAGGCATATAGGATTGCCCCTATTAGAGTATGAACAGTAGTTCTATATCCCCATAAAGTGGCAGGCAGTTGTTCATACTAGTCCTTATGTTTCTCAATAGCTTTCTACAAAATAGTGTTAATAGTATGATTGGCAGGTTCAACCACACCATTAGTCTATGGTTGGTAAGGAGAGGAGTAGAGATGTTGAATCCCTTTTGATAGATGGGCTCTCACTCCTCTAGATTGAGCCTGATATCAAAGAAAATTTCAAAATTAAGGATTAGTTTTATAGAAATAGGGCAGAAACAAGGTTTAGGAAAGCCATAATAAGGGAAATCTTCTCCCTCTTTCACAAAATATCCATTAAGAGTTTTGAAGTAGGGGCGTATAGACTAATTATAAGTCTCAACTTTCCTCTTGGCATTGGCTCTCAGTTTGGCCCTTTCCTACAATTTCATAATATCTTTGGGTTTGGGCACATAGCCAAGACCAAAAGGAGGAGTGGCAGTGGGATACTTAGGAAATTAGGCGATCCCTTATTGGTTCCTTTCAAGGCCCAGACCTTCTCCTTCTCTTTGAATGAATTAGATAGTATCAAATGGCAAGCCAGACAAAAGAATGGTAGAATGTTCAGGTTTGATTTTCAAAATCAACATAAAGCTCAAAATGTCACTCTTCCTATGTACATCAGCTTAGACAGTTATGATATTTATACTATGAGGAAATTTCAACATTTGGTGCAAGGAGGAAAAGATTGCCTTTACTTAGTGGATCCATGGCCTACTGAGTAGGAGATTGAAACAGGCTGAGACATCAATCACTTGAAATGAGATTGGCATTGTCACTTATCCAATGGTGACATTAAGATTTGCCACTCCAAGACTTCCCTCTTAGTGTTGTGATATGCTCTCACCATTTAGTCTAATGGGATGAAATCAGAAGCCACCAATCCTAAGTAGTTGGCCACTTTAAGTGGACATACATTTAGATCGGACCCATTATCTACTAATACCATGAGCATAATTTTGCCTTGAGTCATTACCATGATGTAGAGAGCATGGTTGTGGCTTTCTTCTCTATAAGAGATGTCATGATCACCAAAAGAAATGGTCATAGATTTGGTAGTGTTAGTTAAAGATGCCATGAGGGTCTCAAGTGAGTTGTCAATAGGAGCCTGACATTAGTTTAAGGCCTTACAAAGAGCTTGGCGATGAGGGTAAGAGGACTGGAAGAGGCTCCATATTGATATGTTTGCTTTGGTTTTCTTTAATTGCTTGAGAATAGGATCATCCCTAGGTTCATTATGGGGCTTTAATTTTTCGATAAGAGGAGGGACGACCTTACTTACTGGGCTTGAATCTTTAGGTAGAGTAGGTTATAGAGGTGGTGGGAGAACCGTCCCACTTTGGGTGATTGCATCAACTTCAGTAACAAAGTCATTCATATGAAGTGTGCAACAATAACCTGAAATGGGGTAAATGAGAGAGAGAGGATCAATTCCTAGTTCATCAGAAGAAATAAAATTGACATTTGCTTGGTGGTTAGGTAAAGGATTTGTTGTGATGTTGGGTTTAACTCTTAGAGTAATGATGTCTCCACTATCTGTTAAGTCCTGAATTCGATGCCTCAAAGCTTTGCAAGCATCTATTTTATACCCTGGTCCTTGGTGATAATCACACTGCTTGCTAGTGTTATAGCTCTTGGGCAAAGGATTAGGGGGGTGCTTTTAACTCTAAAGGTTTAACACGATGGACTTCTAGGGCCTTCTCATAGACAGTGCTCAAAGGCATTCCCCATTAAGAAAAACTTCCTCTTTCCAATCTTATGGGTTGATGGTAGGAGACAATATTAATTTTCCCTCCCTTTTGGGGGGGCACAGTGAGTGGTATTGGAGGTGAAATTAATATTCTTATAGTATATCAAACTCGAGGATTCATCCTTGATTTCACTAGACTGACTCAAATCCTTGATTTTAGAAGCTATAACAATGAGAGCCTTAAAGTCTAGGAGATACTAGGTTTGCAAGTGAATTTAGCATTGGGGGAGAAAATTTTTCATGTTAATGCTGATTTGGTCTTCCTTGGATGGATGGTTACCATTTGGGCCACTTTCGCCCTCCACCTTGTAAGGAAAGTAGTGAAGGACTCTCTTTAGCCTCACTTAGTGGTCTCCAAATCTTGATGGGTGACATCCACTTCTATATTGTAGTGGTATTGTTTGATAAAAGCATTGCAAATGTCATCCCATGTCTTTTTATAATTTTGGCCAAGAGCCACTTGACAGTAGTCCCAGTTAAAATTTATGGAATAACTAAGTAAGGAGCTTGTCATCTACGCTAAAAGGTCTCATTGTACTCACGTACATCTTGAGTTGGATCTTAGGGCAAGTCGTGCCATTGAATTTATTCATTATGGGCATCTTGAATTTAGGTGGAACTCTAGCATTTGGGAAGAGAACAAGAGAATGACATCTATCATATCTTCATGTTTTTAATATTTTTGATGGATCATTTTATGACTTCAAAATTTTCCATAAATTTCTTAGCTTCGGGAAAGTTATAGAAATCTCCACTTTAAAAAGGATTTGTAGTAGGAGTGGGAGTAGTAGCATTCACATCTAAAGGAGGAGAGGTGGGCATTTTGAAAGCTTTCCCTTAATTGGTGAGATAGATAATAGGGGGAGTAAAAGTAGGGGCATGGTTGGTTCTAGCTTGAGCGGAAGCAAGCTAAGTAATAGGAGGAGTGATGGTAGCATTGGTCATTTCTTTGACCTCATTGATGATAGATTAGCATTGGGAATTTAGAGCATTAGTGAAAGTGGTAGACTAGGCATTGAGAGCATGGGTGAAAGTGTCAGCTTGGGTTTTAAGAACAGTGGTGAGTGTGGCTTAAAAAGTCTCCTCTTGTTTCTTAAGGAGGTTGGTAAAAAAGGTCCTCATTGTGTCTTGGTTAAGAGAGCTGGAGGTTTTGGCCGTTGGTACTTTGGAAACAAAAAAAAAAAAAAGGGTAAAAATACAAAATTATGAAGGAAAAAGGGGCAGGTGTGTCGAGAAAAGGATTCCTTCCAGTGGTTGGTCACTAAATTTACTGTCACGACCCAAATCTCCAGACCATAACTGTCCTAAAGTTTAGGAAGACATAAAGTCACCTAAACCCGTAGAACATCAGTATTCTTATTATCATTTTACAATCTTTCCCAAGATCGAAACCACATTTATTCTTTATCCTTTCTTGTTATTTATTAAATAATTCATTTATAGCCATTAAACTTTGGTGTCATCTCATGATATGAAATAAAGCATTATTATTTATTAATTTAAACAAACACTATCCATACCTTTTTACTTACTATCATGGGTATTCTTACATAATAAGAGTTATTAATTGTCTACATTACACTATAGTATAACATACATTAGAACTAAGCTTTGAGACACCATGGAGCTCTAGAATGTTGATCTTTCAGAAATAGAACAAGCCAAAATGAATGTAGCACCTTTAGCAAGACCCAAGTCAAGAAATGTAACTTGGAGTTTACCTTGTTAATGGGTCACTTCAACCTGTAAAATTTAATCAACAAAGGGGTGAGACAAGCTCAATGAGTACAAAATAATATAACATAACATAGCAATATCAATGGTTAATACTTGGGTTAATTCAAGATGGCAAGGGAGTGATGTTAATCAAAATTGACCACATTGAACTTTAGAATGTGGTTTAGCAGAAATGATGATATTTTAGGAGTGGAGTGCTTCCCACAAAAAAATATTTAAAGAGTGGTGGCCTAAGCCTTGCTCACTCATATACATGACATTACGTAAGGCTGATCAGGCCTTACGGTTAGGCATTCCCCCCTAACAGAGGTTGGGTACTCTCGCCTTATCCATAGGCTTACACTAAGTGCACAAGGTTTGATGTATTTTCCTCACATCAGAGAGGATTTCTACTTAGTTATGGGTATTCAATGAAAGACATTTCAAGGGCTATAATATGTATCCAATGAGATATGGTTTAGCATAATAGTCATTCACATCATTGAGCATCACATAGGGTCAAGGCATAAGGTCATCATGATTGATTATCATATAAGGAGGATGTGAAACTTTAAGGTTTCATCAATAAATAAGCACCCACATTACAAATGTCATTTTTAACTTCGTGGTAGGGATTGGTAGTTTAACAATGGTTGCAACAAGAGCATGGTTACATCATATTATTTAGTACTCACCTTATCTCCTTTGCTCTTAATGATTGTTCATTCTTGATTAGTTTAACGTCCCTCTCGGTTTTGAGCAACTTCTTTGCCCTTGCCTTGAAATTCTACATTCATCACATTCCAATTACTTCAATTAGTAACTAATAGTGTTACTAATTATATCCTTTACTTTATTTTTTCCTCAACTTATAATAGAGATGTATTAATTATGCTATACACATACTTATTCTTACTTATAATTATTTATAGATTAAATTACTCATTCAATTCCATGATTTCAAGTCTAGATCATAAAATGCCCAAATTGTGCCATAAACCCTAGAATTTTGGGAAAACCATTAATTTTACATTCAGCCCTTGATTCAACTATGGATTTACCAAATTAACACTTAAATGATCCATCCCTATTAATTAATTTGAATTAATTTTCTTTTGTTCATACGAACCCTAGTTTATCCGACTCAAGTCAAATTTGGGGAAAATCATATTTCCACATCCCATCTTCAAATTAATTGTAAAAATGGAAACTTAATACATATATGATACATATAATCACCTAAATGGTTCAATCTAGTGTGAGAGCACTAAGTCTCTCTTTTAATCATATTCATGCCTCTAGGTTCTCCAAGTCTTGAATCAAGTTCTCAAAATTCCATTTAACACTTCTAAATAATTCTTCCTTGTTTAGGATTGTTCAAAATTACATCTTATTCATATTTACTCTAGGTTAGTCAAAATTCTTATGGTGTAGTAAAGGACTTACATAACTAATATACTAAAATTTACCCTTAGATCATATAAAGGAGAAAGTGAACATAGCTTCCTATCTTACTTGGCTTTGATTTGATACTACTCTTATTACAAGTGATGTAAAGAAAATCTCATTTCATTTGGTGTAGAAATAGGCTAAACACTAGTTCATAACATAATTTACATATATATATAATGATTTACATGGTGAGGATTTAATTAAGTTAGATCTAATGGTTGAAGTTTAATCTTAATGTATGAACAGGATTGGATCTAATTGGATGGCTAGTGTAATACCTAAGATTTTCATAGCTCATTAGAGTTACAATAACACCATAAAGTATGAATTTCTATGAACATAGTACTAATGATATAGTGATGGGATGAAGAAACCCTTTTTGATGTTAAGTTCATGATTGTGTATCTTTATGAAGTGTGAATGTTCATGTGTATTTTATTGAGTTAATTTTAGGTAAGATGTCTTAGTTCGAGTTTATTATGACATGGGAAGGTAGGATTTGAAATGCTAAGTGAAAGGGAAAGGAAAAAGCTACAAAAAATTTGTAGGTTCAAAAAATGTGTTCGGACGGGCTTGTTAATGGGCCTTGGACTCAAGGCCCAAGCCCAAGGATTGGCTTGCCCACCAAGGTTCCAATTTGGTGGGACTTAACTCAACTAGGGTTAGAATAAGTTAACCAAGGGTTAGGGTGAGGTTAGGTTAGGTTAGTCACCATTTGGATGATAACCATCTTTGTTGACTTTTGTCAACTTTGACACCTAAGCTAATCCACTTTCCCATCACCTTGTCCACATGCATTTTGGTGATTATGAAAATCATCATTATGGTGCCAAGTCACCATCCACCTAAGGGCAATCTTAACGATCAATCTTAACCATCCATCTTAGGCAAAAATGTGACCATTGATTTTGTGAGATTAAATCACCACCATTGATTTCATTTATATATAAAGTGAAAATATGTAAATTCCCCTCATTTGTAACCTAACATCAAAATCACACCCTCACTAAAAGTTAAATTCTCTCAACTTGTTCTTTATCATAGGACCAAATTCAAAGCATTTCAAGGTAAGATTTCATGTTTAAATGTTTCTTCCCTTGTTTCTAACCTAAGAATGATAAGTTGTTAGCAAGTACATACTTTTCTTATGATTTCTATGGTTGATTTTGATTGAGAGATTCAAGGGAGGATTTAGGTTGTATGTTAGATGAGGGAATATGAAAATGGGTGGAATTTAGGGTTTAATAAGTAAGAGGTAACAAACAAAGCATGAGAAGATCAAGGTGAGTATGGGCAGACACGGGTGGCCCCACCATTGGGGTTTTAGCTGTGTGATAAGGGAAGTTTAAAATTTTGTCCAGAAGCCTCCCACAGGTGGAGGCATGACTGAGGTGTCATCCGTGGGAAGCCATGTTTTTAGCCATATTAGAATAGTTGGTCCTAGTGTTCATGACTTAATACTAGATTATTTTATTATTATTTTTATGGATTTCTTCATTTGTAATCCTATGATATAAGACATTGATGAATGATATGTTTATATGAAATGATTAGAGTTTAGTTAGAAGGTTAAAGGAATAGAAATTGATGTATATTATTTAGATGTGTTCGTAGAATCGAAAGGCAAAGGCATTGCTCGGGATACCGAGGAGCCTCATTATAGTTCATGTTAAGTTGTCAATATAAGAGCTAAGGAATAGGAGGTGAGTACTTAATAATATTTTTCAACTTGAGCTTTAAATATAAGCATAAATGTTAATTCATTTCCAATTTGGAATGCATTGCAATTCTTTAGCAAGCATTATTTACTTTCTTGATTATTGAGCCAAAGTGAATCAAATATTCCTTTATGGCACTTGGCCAAAAGAGCCTATATTGTTTTGATCTCATAATGTGACCAATAATGAGAATCTAATTGTTATTGATATATTATCCGTTGAATAATTTCATGGATAGAAAGGAAAAATGTTATAATGATACTATGATAAGCAGAATATCCCTTTGATGTGGGGCAATATATCAGACATTGTGCACAATGGTAATGGACCCATGGATAGGGTAAAAAATATTTGAACCCTAGCTGGGAAGGTTTTAATGTCCCCAGTATATATGGCCTGATCAGTTGTACATGTGACGAGGTTTATGGGAGTGAGCAAGGAGTATGCCGCCACTGGATTGATTATGGGGGAAACACACCGTTTCCAAGAAAGGAATTGTTCTGCTAAAGATATAATAATTGATACATGCCTATGGGAGAAATTGTTTCATGAGAATAATTTCTGATCCACTTTACTTCATTACTATAAGGAATTACTTTATTATTCTGTACTCACTGAGCTTTGTCTCACCCCATAGTTGTTGTTCATTTTCAGGACTAGCTGATAGATCGGCAAGGTAAATTCTAAGTTCTGCATCTCTGCTTGGAAATTGCACTGTTATTTTGGTGTTATGTTGTATATACTATTTTATATTTTGAAAGTTTCACTCTAGATCTCCATAGATTGTAAGGTCTATAATAATGATGTAATTTAGGATATTCATAGTATGTATATGGGTTGATATTATTTTACTCTAGTCTAAGTACTTGAGTGATGTATGAATGGGTTATAACTACAATAATAATAAATGTTATCTTATAGATGAATGATATGGTAATTAATGATAAAGAATGGTTGTCTTGGTTCTGATCTTGGGATAAGGGTAACGTGGTTTTCCTTAGAACTTAATAACTTATAAGAGGGTTCTACGGGTTTTGGTGACATTAAGTCTCCCTATGCCCTAGGACAGTCATGGCTTAAAGATGGGTCATGACATCTAGGATTCTCTCTATAATGATGATGATCATCATAAGGTGTTAGAGTGCTCAAAGTGTATTTAGACTTATGTGTAGAGAAGGTGAGAGTTTAACTTGGCTTAGGACTTTTACTTTAGTCAATCTTTGTCGGTAGCTAGTCAAAATTTTCAACTCTTTCTCTACAACATGTTCTATTTGATGTTAGCTAACCACTCTAATTGAGTTAGCTATTCTAACATGTGGGCTTAAGCTTGAAGTTACACCAAGTATGGGCCTATGGGTCAGCACACTATGGGTGGGTTTGACTTTTGATGGCCTAAGGCCCAATAACAAGCCTATGGTCTATCACCAACCTCATGCAAACTTAGAAACTTTTTTTTTCCTTCAATTTATGCTCTTCATAGGTATATAATTGCCTATATTTTACCCCCTTGTTTATCATGATTTATGTTTAAAATTGAGTTTGATTTATATTTAAAAAACAAAGCTTATCCCATGCCCAAGGCCACGGGCATGGGTATGACCATGGAACAAGCAAGAAAGCTTTTGCCTATTTTCACCAAGCCAATACCTTCCCATGCCTAAGGCCATGGCTGTGGGGTTGGGCATGGTAGTGATTCTATCAGAGTATATAAGTAATTTTTGCATAGGAATTAGGGGTTCTGAATTCTATCAATTAGAGGTAGTTTCTCTATGGAAAGATCAAGGTTTTGCAGTGAAAGTTGAAGGTAAAGATTGATATTAGCTACCACATGAACTCTATTCAATTCATTAAAGCATAATTAAGAATAATAAGGTTATGTGCTACACAACAATTCAATTCATATCAAAAGATTTCTACCGACTCCTTTTCATTTCTATACCATGCCAACCTTTAAATATCTAGCCTTTTAGCATCATTAGTAACTGAAATGAAATATAAAAGACTTGGGTATTACATTTACATGTTGATAGGATAAGTGTGTAAGGTGTTTTAGGGTAATGGACTACTAGTTTAGGGTTTTTTATATTTACCTTATTGAGTTTCGCGTGTTATATATGCATGGCAATGTCATGATATATGCAAAAAAAAAAAAAAAAAAAAAAGGTTTCGTGGGAATATGTACATATGTCTCCATTATTACAGTATATGGAATCTAGCGTCAACACTAGGGCAACTATATGTACAAGTGTGAAGCGTGGTTTGATTAAAGGTCCTTGTTCCACTAGAGTATTGATATACATAACCATATGTGAGGCAAAGAGGCTTGCGTGGGTCCAATAGTATTGATTGCTCATTACACCACCAAAATGATCAGGGATTCATTACGGGATGGAATGCTTTCGCTATATCCTAACATACTCAAAGAAAATTATGGAGCCAATGCTACTCACTATCTAAAAGTTTTCCCAGAGCTAATGTCACGACCCAATTTTTGAGGCACGTGATTGACACTAGGCTATAGGAAAGCTTAAGGCTACCAGTGTCCATAGTCAGCCTAAAAAGTTTGACCACTAGCAGAAATAATAAATAAATAACTTAATTTAAAGGTTCATTGTTCCTGTCTCATGTCAACTCAATCCACCGATAGAATAGTTAATTCTCATCTTGTCAGAGAACAATAATATACAATAATAGTGTCAATGTATAACAAAGAACTGTCAGTAGAGAGTTTCATAATAAATAATACAGACAGATAGGTATCAGTAATATCATAATACAAACCACAGTATTGTAATTGCAGAATTCTAAGATAATAGTACATTAATTACATATCACACATGCTTTGTCGAAGAAGGAGACAGAGATTGACTCAACAGTGATCATAACCTTAAGCTCATCCTGTAACCTAAAAAATAATAAGGAGACAGGGGTGAGCGTCTCAACTCAGTGAATGATATTACTAATATACTTACCTTGTAAACAACATGAATATCCGTGAATGTTATGCAACCATGTCATCTAGCAACCAATCATTACAAAACACACAAGGATGGAGTTCAGTCTATAGAAACCACACTAATATCAAATTAAGGGAGGAAGGGGGGGGGGGGGGAGGGGGGAGTCGATCCCCTAATAATGGCTCTCTTAATCCAATAATCTGTTTCTTATGTCCAATGGGCTCGGCTGTCACTGGTCTGTACCATGTAGCCTTGATCCGATTAGCAGCAGCTCTGGCTATGAGCAGGCTAGGCCAGTATCCACCATTCATAGCTCATATTCTCAATCTCATCATAATCATAATCACAATCACATCCATAAGTCTTAAGTGGTTTATGTATTATTTTGTCTCCCTTCAGCACACACACATATGTATTATGCAATTGGTGAATGCTGTCACCTGCAACCAAATTATTTCTATCTTTCCAAAATAAAAATATGGAGTCAATGGTATGAAAGAGTCTATCCCACGAGGAGTTTGAGTTATGGTAAAGTAAATCATAGCAATGGAATAAAAGGGGGGGGGGGGTTTGAATGATAAGTTAATGAAATAAAATAGAATGAACTAAACAAGTATTTATATAGAAGAATCAATAGAAAACTGACCTTGGTCTTCCACACTTTCCACTAATGGAATTTTTTTTATCATTGACACATAAAGTTTGGTAAAATTCCTTTCAAATATTTTTTGTGATAGAAGTCTATTTGTTTTTCCTTATATTTATTTAAGTAAAAAATGTATTTTACTCAAACTTTAACAATTGATAACCTTAAGTACGACGAAAGATTTAACCAAAGGTTAGCATTAAGAATTAGAAAAACCAATAAACGAAACCAAGTAACACACGGTGCTAGCTATAACTGAGATGAATGTTCTTTCAAAAACTCAATTTTCTTACGAAGTAAACTTTAAATTCTTGTTGCTACTAGTGATTAAAGAGGTTGCACTTTTACGTATGCTAACATTTAATCTAGCAAATAACCATTTCAATTCCTAAGCTAATGTGCACCTTAGAAAGAAATAAAAATCAGTTATAGAAATAATCACAAAATGACATTCAATACTTGGAAAAGAAATTACTATCATTAAAAATAAGAAATCTCACAAACAGAATTCACATTGACTTTAAGTGCTTCAGCCAAGATAAAGAAATTTAGCCACTAAAGGCCATGAAAACTAAACTGCTGTAAAAGAAGGAAAATAAAATAAAACTATGATATTTTTCCTAAGAAGAACTGATGATTTCTATCTCTGACCTTCTCCCTATTTATAATATTTTCTTCCCTAATATGCTCTACAAAGTATTCCCAAAAATCAACTAATAACCCTTCTTTTTCAAAATACAATAAGATCTTTTTATCCTATTTCAAAATATTTGAATTCAAATACTGGCAGTTGCGTATTTCCCTTGAACGTGCCCACGCCTTAGCAAAAACTTCCATTTGCTTATGCCCATGCCTTAGTAAAACCGATTCTTCTAGCAACAGTTACTTGATTCTCCATATTTTATGCTAAATCTTGACTTTTCTATTTTCATAGCACCTAACAAGAAAAAGAAAGTAAATGCACTAAGTTACCATGTTATTTACAATAGTAAAAAGGAATTAAGACTAAAAATAATAGCATTATAAAGTCTTATCAAATTCCCTTACACCATTCTTTTGCTCGTTCTCGGGCAAACCATATCTACTTCTCACAGCAGACTTTACCAATTCATTTCTCATTAATTCAAAAAGAATACACACCTCAGAATTCAGACCAATTAAGATTGAAATCACAACATATACCATAACTAAATTTCAAAGGAATATACACATGAACTCTCAAATGAAAAATCAAATTCAAAAGCTTGTAAGAAGTTTTGGTGAGTTCCTAACAGTTGTCACTCAAGTCACTCATGTGTTTGATGATTTAGTGTTTTGCTCAGACTTTTCAAATGTGAATAATCTACCATAAGCTTGCTCATGCACCAAATCTCCATCATTGAAAAATACACACATGCATAAATCAAAAGGACTTTTATTACGATTGTAATGGGGTTATGGGTTTGGGTTTGAAACAAGGGATTTTTTTTTGGGTGAAAAACCATGAAATTATAGTAAGACATTATTTCTCAAAGAACTATAAAGCAAAATGAAGATCACTTCTAAAGAGGAATTTCTATTTTAAAGAACAAAAACCTTTTTGCTGAATTTCTTCTCTTTTTTTTTTTTTATATTATATATCTATGTTTTTGAACAAACATTTAGCAGTAGATTTTTTTTTTCATCAATAAGAGCACATTTACAACCTTAAAGTGATCTTTAAACAAAAATAAAAATGTAACAATAATTCCTTCTTTTTAAAACAAAATTATGTCATACTAAAACTCCATGGTTGGGTAAGAGATTTTAATGAAAAAGGTTAGGTTAAAAATTATTGTTTTAAATTCAAAGAAAGAAGGGTTAAAAGGCTCAAAAGGGGTAACTAAGGATAATTTATTCGGGCAGGTTGTTTAAGTTCAAAGGCTAAACAAAGAAGGCCTTAATCATATTCATACATGTACATATTGGTGTGACCTCAAAATGGTTCAAAGTAAGTTCTAGAGATATATTCACAAAGAAAAAGTATCACACAACAAGAAAAATATAGATTGATATGAATATTTCAATCTTTTATTTGCTCAAAAGCTCACAGACTAAATCAATTCACCTTTACTTCCTACAATACTTTTTTTTTTTTTCCAAAATTTAGTTCAATGTGCATCCCCTATCAATTCAATGACTTAGTATATGTGACTCCCATACTTTATAAGCTAAATCTCTTAGTGTGTACTCAATTTGTTTTACTCAAAATAGAATTGGCAAAAACTGCAAAATGAAAAGCAAAAATATGCCTAATTTAACTCTCCCCCATACCTAATCAAAACATTGTCCTCAATGTTGTCATAATAACCACAAAAATAAATTCTGAAATTAAAAACAAAGAGGGATAAGAAAGCTTCTCTGGATTGATGGTGGGAGAGAAGTTGTTTTTTAAAAAAAAACTATGGAGTAGGTGGATGTGAAGAAGAAGGAACATTTGACTAAGAAGGTAGATTGCTGGCTGGTATTGAAGAGGCTGCCCATCATCATTTTGTGGATTGAGGCTGGATAGGGACCATTGGACTCGGAGGAAGAAAAACAAAATTTCCATCCTGCTGCTCAATAACGAGGCTCATCTTGTATAGACAATCCATATCCAAAGGTTCTATGGCACATGCAACATGCATATTAGTATTTTTAATATCCAACAAACGCAAATTAATAGCAAGTTGAGTTATGTAAGAACCCAAAATTAATGGTTTAGTCTTTTTATTAACTACAGATTGAAATTGAGTTAATAACCAAAATCCTAAGTTAATAGGAATTTGTTGCTCCATACACCATAAGAAATAGAATTCCACTTTGGACAATGTGCTTGCTGAATCATTTCGCCCTGAAAAATTAAAAGCTAAAAAACGCTGCACATATTTAAAAATAGAATTTTTCAGATAAGAACTTTTTAAGCTACTTGGGTTATATGGAGTAGAAGCAATAGACCATTGATCCTATAATTCTCTAGAATTAAAATCATCCCTGTACTCACAACTCGAACTTAAAAATGGTTCTTTTTTCACATTAGTTTTACTAACAAAACCTATAGCAACATTAAAATCAGCAATTGATAAAGACCATTCCTTCCCTATGAGTCTAAACTCAACAATTGCTTTAGTGAACAAATCAAAATTTTCATGCGAATTAAATTGGAATGTTGTGTAGAACTCACTAGTTAGTTCAACAAATGCAGGACAGTCAATTTGCACAAAAGTTGTCCAATTAAATTGCCCAACAAGTTTCTTAAAAGAATCCCTAATTTGGAAAGCATCTAAAGTTTAAGTATGAATGCACTTACAAGGATAAATCTTTCTTTTGCAAAGTGCCTTGAACTTTTGTGTATCCTCTTTGATTTTGAAGGAAGTGCAGCCCCCATTTTCGACATTCCATTTGCTTTCTCTCTCAACTTGTTTCCCCTTTCGAATGCGATTTCAAGTAATTGGTTCACAAGTGCTGTCTGAGATATTTGAAATAATCGATGGAGACGACGGCACTGCTATGGTCTCTTCCTTTGATCGAATAGCATCACTTTGGGAAAATGGGTCTTCATCAATTTTTGAGGGTGAATCGAGTGGGAGTGAGTGGGTTAGTGTAGATTTATGGGGGTTGTTAGATTTAGTATAATCACCCTGTTTGGCTTGGTTTTTGGTGCGCAACATGGTGATGGAGAAGAGAGGGAAAGAATGACTGGTTGGGGGGAGAGAATCAGGTCTTGAGAAGGAGACTTAAAAAGAAAAGAAATGGAAAGTGAAAAGGAGAAAGATGGGTTTTGAAAGGAAGAGGAAAAACTCTCCTTTCAAAACACAGGACCTGTACGATTTAAAACACTTTTTTTTTCTAACTAAAGAAATAATGAAACCAAATAAAAAAATAAATAAGTACTTAGGCTGCCTCCTAAGAGTGCTAAGTTTCACGTCTTTAGCTAGATAGTGATACCCCTCTATTAATTAAAATAGATAGGTTCATGAAGATCAATCTAAAAAATATCTTGGACTGTAAAATTTTCATAAAAATGTTTAACCTTATGTCCATTAACTTTCAGTAACTTAGACGTGGCCATGCATTATATTTCAACTACACCATGTGGAAAACTTTAGTAATAACAAAAGGTCCTAACCATCTTGATCGCAATTTTCTTGGAAAAAGGCTAAGTTTAGAATGATAAAGGAGAACTTTCTGGCCAACTGAAAATTTTTTTCGAGAAATCATTTTATCATGAAATTCTTTTGTTTTCTCCTTATATATTCTAGAATTCTCATATGCATCATTACGAATCTCCTCTAGTTCTTGCAATTGCAATTTCCTATGCTCCCCACTTTCAATTAAATCCATGTTGCACTTTTTTATAACCCAATATGATTTATGTTCCAACTCAACAGGCAAATGGTAAGGCTTACCGAATACAACCTGTATGGAGACATTCCAATTGGTGTTTTATAGGCCATTCGATATGCCCATAGAGCATCTTCTAGTCGAAGACTCCAATCTTTTCTATTCGGGCTGACTATTTTCTCGATGATAGATTTGATCTCTCTATTTGAAACCTCAGCTTGCCCATTAGTTTGCGGATGGTATGGAGTAGCTATTTTATGGATTACACCGAATTTCCTTAACAACGACTCCATAGTTCTATTGCAAAAATGTTTTCCTTGGTCACTAATCAAAGCTCTTAGAGTTCCAAATCTGCTAAAAATATTAGACTTAAGGAAACCTACAATAACTTTTGCATCGTCAGTCTTGGTAGCTTTTGCTTCTACCTATTTTGAGACATAATCCACAGATAACAAATATAAATAAAGCCAAAAGAAGGAGGGAATGGACCCATGAAATCGATACCCCAAACATCATAAATTTCACATACCAAGATCAGATTTTAAGGCATCTTATTCCTTTGTGACACCTTACCTGTACGCTGACAACGTTCACATGCTTTACAAAAGAAATATACATCCCGAAATATGGACGGCCAAAAAAAACCACAATCGAGCACTTTTCTTACTGTTTTTTTAGCTCCAAAATGGCCTCCACACTCATATGAATGACAAAAAGCAAGAATAGAAGAAGTTTCAACTTCAAGTATACACCTTCTAATTACTTGGTCATAGCAATATTTCTACAAGTATGGGTCATCCCAAGTATAATACTTGGCATCACTTTTTAATTTGTCCCTTTTTGCTTTGGACCACCTGCAGGAAACATCTTAGAAACCAGATAATTTATAATGTTTGCATATCATGGTTCTTGCCTGGTCATAGAAAACAACTGTTCATGTGGGAATTCTTCTTGTAAAGTAAGTTCCGTCTTAACATTAGAAAGACGACTTAGGTGATCTGCAACACAATTTTCTGCCCCACTTTTATTTTTTATCTCTAAGTCGAACTCACTTAGCAAGAGAATCCATCGTATGAGTCTTGGTTTTGCTTTTTTTCTTTGTCAATAAATACCCAAGAGCTGTATGATCTGAATAAACAACAATTTTAGTTCCTAACAAATAAGAACAAAATTTTTCTAAAGCAAAAACAACAGCAAGAAGCTCTTTTTTAGTTGTTGAATAATTCTTTTGTGCATCATTTAAGGTCAATGAGGCATAATATATAGCATGAGGTGCTTTCCCAACTCGTTGACCTAACACAGCTCCTACAGCATGGTCACTTACATCGCACATCCTTTCGAAAGGTAGATTCGCTTGAATAACTGGAGTTAAAGTTAAGCCACTTACAAAGTGTCAAACGCAAGCTTGCAATTTGCATCAAACTCAAAGGCAGCATCTTTTTGCAATAATTTGCATAGGGGCAAGGCGATACGAGAGAAATTTTTGATGAAGCACTGATAGAAACCTGTATGACCAAGAAAAGAATGCACTTCCCACACATTTGTGGGGTAAGGTAATGATTGAATAACATCAATTTTTGCCTTATCTACCTCTATACCTTTAGATGACACTAAATGGCCTAAGACTGCCTTGATCTACCATAAAATGGCACTTTTCAAAGTTCAAAACCAGGTTATTTCAATACATCTTTGTAAAATCAGGGTTAAATTGTGCAGGCAATTTTCAAATGAATCTCCATGAATAGTAAAATCATCCATGAAAATTTCCATAATATGCTTAACAAAATCTAAAAATATATGAACCATACACCGTTGAAAAGTAGCCGGTGCATTGCAAGTCCCGAAAGGCATATGCCTATATGCAAAAGTTCCAAATGGGCAAGTAAATGTTGTTTTTTCCTGGTCTTCAGGGGCAATCGCTATCTAAAAATAGCCTAAAAAACCATTAAGAAAAAAATAATATGCACATCCAGCCAATCTTTGTAACATTTGGTCCATAAAACGTAAAGGAAAATGGTCTTTGCGGGTTACAACATTTAGTTTCCTATAATCTATACAAACCAGCCACCATTTTGAACACGGGTAGGTACTAATTCATCATTTTGATTCCTTACCACTATGATACCTGTCTTTTTTGGAACCACCTAAATTGGGCTTACCCATTTACTATTCGAAATCGGATAGATTACACTAGCTTGGAGCAACATGAGAATTTCCTTTTTTACCACTTCCATCATAGGTGGATTGAGCTTGTGTTGTGGTTGCTGAATTGGTTGAGCCCCTTCCTCTAGCAAAATTTGATGCATACAAGTAGAGGGACTTATCCCTTTTATGTCCGAAGTGGTCCATCCTATGGCCGTTTGATGTTGCTTTAAGACCTCTACCAACTTTTTTTCTTGTTCTGCATTCAGTTTGCTAGAAATTATCACCGATAAAGTTTGTTCTGGACTGAGGTATATATACTTGAGATGAGCTAGAAGGGGTTTCCAATCTACCTTTGTTGCCTGCAAAATAGAAGGAACTAAATTTTTGTTAAGCATAGGCACACCTAATTCTGTGTTGAACTAGTTACCTGACTATTTGAGTTTTAAAAATTCATTCATTTTTTGCTACTACCTCCTATAATTCTAGACTCCAGCTTAGTTTATCATTTTCTTCCTCAAGGTGTTCATGATTTGCTATCTCTAACATATCTCTTCCCTCAAGATTAAAAACATCCTATACTAAACAATTAATTACATCAACTGAATACACAGGATAATCAACATCAGGTTATTTCATAGCATCATAGATGTTCATTTGAACAATTTCCATCAAACTCCATGATAAGAGTACCTTTATCAACATCTATTTTTGTTTTGGCAGTTTTCAAGAATGGTCTTCCTAATAAAATAGTTGCTGGTTCATCATTATTTCCCATGTCAAGAACATAAAAATCAGTTGGAAAAATTAATTTACTTACTTGGATAAGAACATCCTTAACAAGACCCATAGGATAAGCATTTGATCTATCTGCCAATTGAATTACAACTCCAGTTTTTTGTAAAGGTCCTAGATTGAGAGCCAAATAAATAGAATAACGCATTACATTAATTGAAGCTCCTAAGTCAAGGATAGCCTTTTCTATTTTTGTATCACTAATTGTACAAAGGATGCAAAACATACCTGGATCTTTGCATTTTTCTGGAAGATTTCTCTGAATGATGGCTGAAACATTTTTCCCCACCCTTACCTTTTCAAGCTCTTTCAATTTTTGCTTTCTTTTTGTTGTGCAAAGTTCCTTTAAAAACTTTGCATAATGGGGAATTTGCTTAATTGCATCAAAGAGAGGAATATTTATTACACACTTGCTAAAAGTGTCATGTAATTTAGAATTATGATCAATTTTCTGGTTTCCTTTCAAAGCATTAGGAAAAGGTGGCTCAATGTTATACTCAACTAAAGGAAAAGAAGAAGGTTTACCTTCTAACTCACCATTTTCCAAGAGGTCAGAATTTTTTACCTCTTTTCCTTGTGATTTGTTAGTGGGCAACACCTTTGTTGGTTGTTCCACTTCATAATAAAATTGCACTTGCATTCTCCTTTAGATTAATTATCGTTTGAGATGGTAGTTTGTTCAAACTTTGCGCGTCCAAATGACTTATGGTAGTAGCTATTTGGCTCATTTGGTTCTCCAAATGTTGGATGTTGGACTTTGTCTATTGCTGAAATTTAAGAGTGTTAGAAGCTAAAGATTTTACAATATCCTATGAATAAGATGTTTGTGCATGTTGTTGCTATCTGGGCTGAAATGATGGCCTGAATTGCTAGTGATTACCAGCTGGTTGGTTGACTTGTGCATTCTCATACCAAAGGTTAGGATGATCCTTCCAACCTAGGTTATATATGTTCGAATATGGGTTATAATTGCGCTGGGGCTGACCATAAAAATTTTCAGCAGCATTCACTTCAGCTGACTCTTCTTGGAGTGTCAGGCGCATGTCTGTTGGATGTCCAGCAGCCAAACAGATTCTGCAAGCTTTGGCAAATTCTGCTTTTCCTATTGCCATTTGACGAAAAAGAGAGGTAAGATCATCAATATGCTTTTCAAGTGAAGAAACATTTACCTCATTCACTTGCCGAGATGGTTGGTTCATTCGGTTACTAAATTGTTGTGAATTTGATGCCATATTAGCGATCAAAGTATGAGCTTCGTTGGGTGTTTTATCAACCAACGTGCCTCCACTAGCCGCATCAATCATACTTCTATCAATTGATAGAAGTCCCTCATAAAAGTATTGAATGAGGAACTGGTCACTTTTTTGATGGTGTGGACAGCTTGCATAAAGCTTCTTAAAACGCTCCCAATACTCATACAACGACTCACCACTATATTGTCTTATACCACAAATGTCCTTTCTAATGTTGGCAGCCCGTGAAGCTGGGAAAATTTTTCCCAAGAACTATTTCTTCATCTCATTCCTGTAATACTCCCAGCTGGTAGATAGTAAAGCCAATCTCTTGCATCTCCCTTCAAAGAAAAGGAAAAGCTCTCATCTTGATTTGCTCTTCGGTTACTCCATTTGGCTTCATTCCTGTACAAACCATATGAAATTCTTTGAGATGCTTGTGAGGATCCTCACCTAGAAGACCATGAAATAATGGTAAAAGATGAATTAATCCAGATTTTAATTCAAAGGTTGCATTAGCATCTAAGTTAGGAAAAGTAATGCAATGGGGTTGTTGATTTAAATCTAAAGCAGTAAGCTCTCTTAAAGTTTGGTTGACAGCCATGTTCTCAGTTGGTTCAAGTGCTGGTAAGTTAATTTCTACAGCCCTATAATCAAGTTTGTCCTTGCTAACTCAACCTCAAAGGTCAGTGATAAATTGGATGGTAAAGTTGCAGCTGTCGGATTTGATTTCTTGAGTTTAGTCACTTTTTACAGCTGTTTGGCTGTCTTCTCTATCTCTGGATCAAATCGAAAATCCTTTTGTCGTGATGTACGCATACTATGCATAAACCATAAAACTCCCCGACAATGGTGCCAAAATTTGGTGAACGCTGTTGCCTGCAACCAAATTAATTCTATCTTTCCAAAATAAAAATATGTAGTTAATGGTAAGAAAGAGTTGATACCACGAGGAGTTTGAGTTATGGCAAAGTAAATCACAATAATGGGATAAAAGGGGGGATTTGAATGATAAGTTAATGAAATAAAATAGAATGAACTAAACAAGTATTTATATAGAAGAATCAATAGAAAACTGACCTTGGTGTTCCACACTTTTCCACTAATGGAATTCGTTTGATCATTAACACATAAGGTTTGGTAAAATTCCTTTCAAATATTTGTTATGATAGAAATCTATATATTTTTCCTTATGGTTATTTAAGTAAAAACATGTATTTTACTCAAACCTTAACAATTAATAACCTTAAGTATGATGAAAGATTTAACCAAAGGTTAGCATTAAGAATTAGAAAAACCAACAAACACAACCAAGTAACACACGGTGCTACCTATAATTGAGATGAATGTTCTTTCAAAAGCTCAAGTTTCTTATGAAGTAAACTTTAAATTCTTGTTGCTACTAGTGATTAAAGAGGTTGCACTTTTACGTATGATAACATTTAATCTAGCAAATAATCATTTCAATTCCTAAGCAATGTGCACCTTAGAAAGAAATAAAAATCAGTGATAGAAATAATCACAAAACGACATTCAATACTTGGAAAAGAAATTACTATCATTAAAAACAAGAAATCTCACAAACAAAATTCACATTGGCTTCAAGTGCTTCAGCCAAGATAAAGAAATTTAGCCACTAAAGGCCATGAAAACTAAACTGCTGTAAAAGAAGGAAAAGAAAATAAAACTCTGATATTTTTCCTAAGAATAACTGTTGATTTCTATCTTCGACCTTCTCCCTATTTATAATACTTTCTTCCTTAATCTGCTTTACAAAGTATCCCCAAAAATCAGTAAACAACCCTTATTTTTCAAAATACAACCAAATCTTTTTATCCTATTTCAAAATATTTGAATTCAAATACTGGCAGTTGCATATTTCCCTTGAACGTGCCCATGCCTTAGCAAAAACTTCCACTTGCTCATGCCCACACCTTAGTAAAACTGATTCTTCCAGCAACAATTACGTGATTCTCCATATTTTGTGCTAAATCTTGACTTTTCTATTTTTATAGCACCTAACAAGAAAAAGATAGTAAATGCACTAAGTTACCATGTTATTTACAATAGTAAAAAGGAATTAAGACCAAAAATAATAGCATTATAAAGTCTTATCAGCAATACATTGATAAAATAACAAACACATGCTTCCTATCAAGATAACAACATAATATGATTTCTAATACATACTACTCATCATTATAAATTTATACACATTTAATGCAATGCATGATTAACAGGAAAGTATATTAGAAGTATCACTCACAGTACAGAAGATCGAAAGTTGGAAGTTCACTGAGTATGACTAGGGGCTGTCGAGGATGATCTTGGACAATCTAAACAATGAAGTATGACAATATTATCAGAATATGAATATAATGATAATTAAATAATCAATTTCTATCTGAACAACCTAGTCCCCCTTTACTAATTAATTAATCAATTAAACTATATCTACTAAACTTCTACCATCAACATCTAATCTGGCAGTCTCACTCAAAATATCAAATACATTGAAAACTTGATATAGATCACGTTAAGTGAGGTTTACTGGAATGTCACTGAAAAAGTTGCTGGAAAATGTAAACGATAACCAATCATCACAAACTCACCACTAAAGGACTCATCTCAAAGCATAGAATCCAAAAATATAATTCATCTTTTCTGGTTCGCCAGACGTTTGTTGAGAACTGCATCGGCAGCCCTATAGGTTGTTGGATTCTAGTCAAAATCAACATCATCCAAAATTAACAAATGATATACCAAAATAAAGCTTAGAGAAAGAGGAGTCCAACGGTACCAAAATCGTCTTGAATGGATGATGGATTAGGCAAGAATCAAGCTCAAAAAATTCTACTAGCGGATGTTTGGGCGGCGCGTGTGGCTATGGTGAAGGCGAATGGTGGCGGTCTTCGGGGGGTGGCTTGGACGGTAGCAGCAGCAGCAGCTCCTCTCTCTCTCTCTCTGGTCACAGTAGACCAAAGTTTGCTCCTTCACATATATAAACTAATAATAATAATAATAATAATAATAATAATAATAATAATAATAATAATAATAATAATAATAATAATAATAATAATAATATCCAAAATATTTTACTTAAATAATTTATTCAATTTAGAGTAACTATTGCAATAATTAATTTGGAAATTTTTATAATATAGTAAATATTTCTTTTAAAATACATAATATTTCAAGATTTTAGAATTATGAAAATTCATGATATTACAGCTAAGGTTAGGCAAGGAGCTTTAATTATGCAAAGTGATGCATGAAAATCAAATTATACTTAATGAGCCAAATGGAGATTAATTTGGAAAATTTTTTCCTTAACCAAATAGTAATCCTCTTATTTTCCTTTTTATTTAAAAAAAAGGTGGCAACCATTCCCTAGTGGTGTCGCCAACTCTGAGGCCTCGCCCAAGCACCGACTTGATTTGCTAGAGGGAATCAGAATGCTATTTGGGTTTAGACTCACGATAGAACCCTCACGCTCGGATTGGTTGACTTTGAAAATATTTTTAGGAGTCACCACCTTAGTTTTATTTAGTCAGGAAAATATTGTGGAAAAAACTCAAATTGACTCCAATTCATTAATTTTGCAATTAATTTACCTAATGAAAAAAAATCACTAGTTTTCAAATAAATTTGAGCTCGAGGACTAAGTTTTTGGTTAAATAATATAAATTTTTGCTTTTAAATTTAATTTGACTTTGAAAAATTAATTTCATGAATGACATTTGCAATATGATAATTGTAAATAAAATGTATGAATATGGCATAACATGAATGCATGGTGTATAGAGATTGATAAAACAATTAAAATAAACATTCACAAATTAAGGAGAGTGTTTCCTTTAATCCTTAAGGATTTAGGGGAACCACATAATCATTCCTTAATCCCAACTAAGATAATTACATTAATAAAAATTGGGATGTCTTCTCTAGCCTTATAGGATTATAGGAAGACCATAGATTCTCTTACAAATATCATTTAGAAAGTAATTAATTACATTTTGAAAAGTACAAAATAAATTTTATTTGAAAAATTAGATTTGAAATTTGGATTTAAATTCTAAATATGCCCACGTGCCCCATTGAATAAGGATCAAAATTCACATTATTCATTGCATGATTAAGTGGAGGGGTTTACAGATTTAAAATGATTTTGGGTTTGGGAAATGAGTTGATGAAAAATACCTTAGATTTTGGTGGACAAGATGGAAAAAGTGTTTTGCCAGATCGAAATTATGTTTTATTAGACTGTATGATTGGATTGATTAGGGATTTAAAAAAAAAGATTGGTGAGTGAATTAATTAATTAAAATGATTAATTAATTAATTAAAATAGTGGACGAGTAAAAAAAGATTTTTGATTTAATTTAAAAAGGAAGTAATTAATTAATTAATTAAAAAGATTAATTAATTAATTAACTTTTGAGTGATTAAAAAAGATTTTAGTTAATTAAAATGATTAATTAACTTGGTTTGGGTGAAGAAATTAATTAATTAATTACAGAGTGGATGGAGGGAAAAGAAGAAGAAAAGTTAATAGATAGCAATCAATATCAACTTTGGAGTGAAGTGAAATGAGAAATAGAGGGCCTATTTATAGGCAAATGGGGTTGAGGATTGTTTAGGTAGTAAAAATGTGAAAAGACAATGATGGGTAGGGCTAGAAAGGGTTGAAAATTAGGCTGGAGAGGGTAATTTGGTCATTTTCTTGAGCATTAAATGGTAACAGATCTATGACACTTTTGTGTGGATCCGAGTTAGAGCTTCATCGCTGCCGCCCTGCTTTGACGCAGCTCCATATGGTGCTAGTGCAGCTCACTTTTCAAAATCTTTTTTTTGTTAGTTTTAGGAGGTTTTGGTCCATTTTTGAGACTTCCAAATCAGTTTTTGAGAGTTACAAAGTTCATAAATCTTATCAGTCAGTATCTATAGGCTTGAAATTAATTTTAGAATTGTTGGGTAATTAGTCTGAGAGAAAATTTGATCAGTTTTGGAAAGGTACTGTCTAGTGCATAAGGTCTAATTAAGGTAGAAAAGGTGTTAGATTATGCTAAAAGTATTTCAACCAGTACTAGTGAGTTCAGAATTAATTTTGGAGATAATAAAATGAGCGTTCATAACTAACCTCTCCGTTTCCTCTAGAAAATCCTATGGTTCTTCACCTTCTTCTTCTTTAAATTTCAGTGGCTTAAGCTTTCTAAATTCTTGAATAGAAACCCCGTCATCATTTAACACCCTCATCGTCATATGTCTTAGTGCAGGTGGGGGTGGATGAATGCTAGCTTAAATTCTAGCTTCCATTGGAGCTTGAGGCACTATTGGAGGGGGCGGTGGAGCTTGTTGAGCTTCTCTAAGAGCTTTATT
>CANTUT010001239.1:105000-114696 GCA_947687605.1 Reutealis trisperma
CTTCGCTTGGGGGATTGCTTGTCCAAGTTATCAATAATACTATTTTATGAAGTCTTATCATTAGATGCTCCGAGAATGCTGATTGATACTCATTTGAGATATATTATCTTCCTTATAGATTTTATGTGTGATGTTTAATTATAGGCTTCCGCAATTAAAGTTATTCAACTAAATGTTTTAAATGAGTTATTGTAAGAGATTTGGTAAGAACCTAGGCATGATTTGTTTATGTGTAAGTGGGTTTTATAGGCGTGGGTGACCTTATGCCTCCCCATGTTCTAAGACCGTCATATCTCTAAGATTGGGATGTGACAAAGGTGGTATTAGAGCCTGGTTTTAAAAGTCTAGTATAGGCTTGTTTTATATGAGTTGCTTAAGTATAATCCTGGAGCATAGGAATTTTCCTGTCATGTCACTTGCAGTCTGTTACTAGCATAGTTCTAGGAAATCCTAGTAGATTTTAGAAATCCTTATTATTGTTTTGCTTGCCTTATGATTTTTTTGACGGATGACCAAGAAGATTGCACCTACTCGAGGTCTTCGACCCGGAGCACCTCGTGTGACCTGTAAGAGGACTTGGCCGGAGATGTTCGAGAAAGTCATATCTGTGATTTGCCCCACAAAGGAGGTGACCCCTGACAAAGAGGAGGACCCTAAGGAGCACTTAGATCTTCATTGGGTTTACAGTAAGGTCTAAAAATTGAAGGATAACTATTCATAGTTGAAGGAGGAAAATTGACATCTTAAGGTTATGATCCATACACTAAGAGAGGATATGGAGCAACTCAGGTCAGGGATTGTTGAGCATGGAGGAGACTACTTGCCAGTAAGGTCTGCATCTTTAACTAATCGCCATCAAGATAGAGATCTTCTTTGCTACCGATGTGGCAGCAGTGGCCATGTCGCTCTTGATTGCTCTGGAGGTGGACACGAGAACTAGGTCGAGTAGATATGATAATCGACGTAATAGCATAGCACTTTAAATGATATGAATGATTTTTCCTTGATTGCCTAATTACCTAGTATGAGATGATTTCTTTCATTATTATGACATGGTGTGATATTATAAGATATATGCTATTTGATTATGACATGTGATATGTGCAAGACTATGTGATATGCGATACATACATGATATGTGCTTAATGATGTGATATGGTAAATGCATGATAATGTGTGCTAGTATAAGGAGGGATTAAATGGGTTAGGATAGGGGATTAGTACTAAATTCCCTTATTATGATAGATAGAATACTAAAGCAAGAAGAAGGTTCGCATAGTTGCCTAATCCGTTAGGGCTGATGATGATGTTATATAAGACACTGCATCAAATGCTGCCTCTACACCTATACAGTCAAGAGAAAGATCCAACTTAAGGGCACCGACTGTAGGCTCTAGTGAGCAATCATCTTCGCTAGAAGTGCACGCCATGTGCGAAGAAATGAGAGATTTGCACAAGGAACTGGACAAGCTATGAGCTCAAAGGTGAGAAGCACCACCAACTCAAGAAAGGAATGGAATTACACCACTTGCGATAGTAACACTTGCTCGGAGAGAAAGGAAGCAGCTACTTGATGAAGGGATGACCGTAGCAGAGTTTAAGAAGCTGCAACCACCTATGTTTTGTGGTGAGGAAGGAGTTTAAGAAGTCCATCATTTATCTTGCTCAAATGCTCGAGTGATCGAGTTGCTAGGACTCCAACTCAAGAAAGAAGCTTGGTATTGGTATGAGAGAAGTATTGAAGAGCGACTTTACTAAGCAGACCCACCTGCGTGGGCAGAGTTTAAGCAAGAAGTAATGGATTAGTTCTTGCCAGAAGGAGAAAGAAAAGATAGAGCATTGCAGTTTGAGCAATTGAAGCAAAAGCCAGGAATGTCCGTGTCAGATTATGCTAAGGAGTTTAATCGACTTAGTCGATTTGCGGTCAACATCGTTCCTACTAAAGCAAGTCACATCAATCATTTCTTTCAATGATTGATCACACCTCTATTCAATTTGTTGGTAGCAATAGAGTTTCCAACCTTAGACAAGCTCATAGATAAGGCTAAGATTATAGAGAAAAGGTATAAGGCAGAGAGAGCCGAACGAGCCGAACGAGACCAAAAGCGAAGGCATAAGAACAAAAATCATGGGGGACAGCATGGAAATAGAGGAGGTTTAAAGAAGGAATTTTCATCCTCTGGACCATGGAATAATCAAACTAAGCAAGAATTTCCCACTTGCGGCAAATGTGGAAAGAAGCATCCTAGAATTTGCCAAAGAGATACTAGTGCTCGCCTTAAGTGTGGGTAAATGGGGCACTTCATAAAGGATTTCCCTCAGACGAGGGGTCAAGGAAATGGGACTATAGTATGACCATAATCTAGACTATTCCAAACGCAAGGACAAGGAGCTAAGACAAGGGACCAGCGGTTGGGAATGCACTGATGATAGAGAATAAGGGTAAGGGACGAGTCTTCACTTTAAATAAGCAAGAGGCTTGCGATTCATACAAAGTCATCACAGGTATCATCCCCATCCAAGTTCTAGCGTAAAATGTTTAATTGATTCTAGTGCTACCCATTCTTTTGTGTCACCTTGTTTTACTAAGTACTTGGGTATAGATAAAGAATTTATGAGTGAACCATTAGTAATATCAACTCCTTTAGGGGAAATGATGGAAGTAAGGTATGAATATAAGTGTTGTGATGTTGACATTAATGGACAAACACTTCCAGTAGTATTGCTAGAATTGGATGTACTAGAATTTAATGTGATATTAGGGATGGACTGGTTGTATGAGCATGGAGCTCATATCGATTGTAGAAAGAAACTTGTCGAGTTTCAAACTAGAGATGGGAAGGAGTTTGTGTACCAAGGAGATAGGAATGAGAATCCTCTAAACTTGATATCAGCCTTAGGAGCGAGACAGATGTTAAGGAAAGGATGCTAAGCGTACCTAGCCCATGTCACTGACACTGACAAGGAAGCTGCCATTTGAGATGAGACCATTCTAGTGGTGGATGAGTTCATAGATGTCTTTCCAGAAGATTTACCCAAATTGTCCCCTGATCGTTAGATCGAGTTTAACATTGAACTGCTACCTGGTGTGCAACCTATATCGATACCGCTATATCATATGGCACCAATGGAGCTGAAGGAGTTAAAGATGCAATTGCATGATCTACTTAGTAAGGGTTTCATTTGACCAAGCAGTTTACCATAGGGCGCTCCCATGCTATTCGTGAAGAAGAAGGATGTCTTGTTCCAAATGTGCATTGACTATCGTTAACTTAACAAAGTCACTGTGAAGAATAGATACCTATTGCCGAGGATTGATGATCTTTTTGGTCAATTGCAAGGAGCTGGTCACTTCTCCAAGATTGACTTAAGGTCTGGCTATCATCAACTAAAAATTCGAGGAGAAGATATCTACAAGACTGCTTTCCATACTGGATATGGACACTACGAGTTCATAGTTTTGCCATTCAGTTTGATGAATGCTCCTGCTGCTTTCATAGGCTTAATGAATCGAGTGTTCAAGCCATTCCTTGACAAATTCGTGATCATATTCATTGATGACATCCTGCTTTACTCAAAGAATAAAGAAGAACATGAAGAACATCTGAGGATTGTGCCTCAAATGTTACGTGACCACCAACTCTATGCTAAGTTATCCAAGTGTGAGTTTGGATGGAGTCTATCAACTTTCTTGGACATGTAGTAAGTAAGGAAGGGATTCAAATTGATCTTAAGAAAGTTGAAGCAGTAGCAAATTGGCTAAGGCTCACAATAGTTTTGGAAGTACGAAGTTTCTTGGGCATGACAAGATATTATTGTAGATTCATACAAGACTTTTCTGAGATAGCAGCTCCATTAACCAAGTTGACTAGAAAGCAAGTTAAGTTCAATTGGGAAGAGTCCTGTGAGAAGAGTTTTCAGAAGCTCAAGAAGTGTTTGATAACGGCTCAAGTCTTGACATTACTAGAAGGAGAAGAAGGGTTCACTGTCTATTGCGATGCTTTGAGAGTAGGACTTGGGTGTGTCTTGATGCAAAATGGTAGAGTTATCGCCTATGCATCACGACAACTAAAGAGACATGAAGTGAATTATCCTACTCATGATTTGGAACTAGCCGCTGTAGTATTCTCTCTAAAGATCTGGAGACATTACATGTATGGAACAAAGTGTGAGATCTACACGGATCATAAGAGTCTTCAGTATATCTTGAGCCAAAGAGACCTCAACCTAAAACAAAGGAGATGGATCGAACTATTGAAGGATTATGACTGTTAGATTCTTTACCATCCCGAGAAGGCGAATGTAGTGGCAGATGCCTTGAGTCGAAAGTCGATGGGAAGCCTAGCCATGTGGATCTAAGAAAGAGGTTGATCGTGAAGGAACTAAAGGAATTGTTTAATCAAGTATTGAATTTGGAGATTGCAGGATCAAGAGTTTTATTGGCTCATTTTCAAGTAAGGCCTAAGTTAATGGAAGAGATAAGGGATTCACAAGATAAGGACCCACACATGATGAAGTTGAAGGATGAGACAAGAGAAGGAAAGAACCCTAAATTTGATGTGGTTAATGGAATTTTAAAGTGCAAGAATAGAGTATATGTGCTTGATGTGGATGGATTAAGGGAAAGGATATTGAAGGAGGCACATCAGACACCTTACTGTACTCATCCTGCAACTACCAAGATGTACCATGATGTGAAAGATAACTATTGGTGGCCTGGATTGAAGAAAGATGTGGCTAAGTTTATAGTATCCTGCCTAACTTGCCAGCAAGTCAAGTATGAACATCAGCGACCCTCAGGATTACTACAAGAGATTCGACTACCTGAATGGATGTGGGAATGCATCACTATGGACTTCGTTGTTGGCTTGCCTAGAACCTCCAAAGGACATGACTCTATATGGGTCATAGTGGATAGATTGACAAAGTCTGCTCATTTTCTGGGAGTTAAGACCACATATTCTGCCACTTAGTGTACACAATTGTATGTAGATGAGATCATGAAACTACATGGAGTCCTAATTTCAATCATCTAAGATCGAGGAACTCAATTCACCTCAAGGTTCTGCAGAAGTTGTAAGAACCATTAGGAACACAACTAGATTTCAGTACAATGTTTCGCCCTCAAATGGATGGCTAGTCTGAAAGAATAATTTAGACACTCGAGGATATGCTAAGGATGTGTGTCTTAGACTTTGGCGGTAGCTGGGATAAGTATTTACCCTTGATTGAATTCGCTTATAACAATAGCTATCATTCATCCATCGGTATGGCACCATACGAAGCATTGTATGGGAGAAGATGTCATTCTCTGATTTGTTGGATTAAACCTGGAGACAAGCATGTAGAAATGCCCAAATTACTTAAGGAGTAGAAATGCCCAAATTACTTGAGGAGACTATCGAGAAAGTACCATTAATTCAAGATCGACTGAAGATGGCTTTTGGTCAGCAAAAGAGTTATGCAGACCCTAAGTGAAAAGAAATCCAATTTACTGTGGGAGATCACGTGTTCTTAAAGGTCTCTCAAATGAAAAGAGTTATGAGATTTGGCAAGAAAGGGAAATTATCACCTCATTTCATTAGTCCTTTCAAAATCTTAGATAAGGTTGGAGAGGTGTCTTATAGACTTGCCCTGCCTCCAACTTTGGCACATGTGCATCCAATGCTCCACATCTCAATGCTAAGGAAATATGTATCAGATCCATCTCACGTTCTTTTACCTCCAAACATCATGTTCGATGAACAACTATCCTATGAGGAGTCACCAATTGCTGTAGTGGATCAACAAGTAAAGAAGTTAAGAAATAAGAAGATATCCATGATTAAGGTTCAGTGGCGAAATCATGGGATAGATGAGTGCACTTGGGAAGTAGAGGAAGAGATGCAGTAGAAGCATCCCTAGCTTTTCATGAGCAACTAGGTAAGGATTTAAATTTGAGGACGAATTTCTCTTAAGGGGGAAGAATGTAACAACCCACACCCACCCTAGAAATTTTTGTGATAAATTGCCTGATTTAAAACTATTAAGGTTAAGTATGTGCCTTTGTAAAAATTAGTAATCTAAGTGATTGATGAGCATGTGGCATATTAAATTAATTTTAATATGCATAATATGAGTTGCTATTGTGAAATAAATGATTTACATGAAGTGCATTTGCATAAAGGAAATTATTTTAAATAAAATGAATTTTCATGCATAAAGATAATTTTTAAGCATAAAATGATTTTATGAGTATTTTAAAATAATTTTTAAAATAAATATTTTGGGGAAAATATTACAGAAATAATAAGAAAAATATTCTTTTTATTTTTAATTTTACTCAGCCCAAAATTTACATAAAAAGGCCAAATACCCAAAAGCCCACTACACTAAAATCCTCCTAACCTAGCTCATTAAAGGTATTAGTGAAAATTGCATCCAAACCCTAATATATATTCTAAAATTTGCTAGAATAGAGTTCCAGCAACCACCACCTTATTTTTCTGTATCATGGCAAAAAAATCTTTCGCAATTTCTTGACCGTAATCGTAAGTTTTTCTTCTCTTTCGATTTCTAAACTGATTTCTATGAAATAAATTATGGAAAAATTATTTCAAACTGGTTGATTACTGATTTTTGCAGATTTAATTCTGTTTGAGTGAGTTTTTGGGAGAGAAAATCTATTTTCTACCGAAAACACAATTCCTTTTACGGAATTTCTCCAAAGGTGAATTTTATAACTTAAAATCATAATTTTTATGCATAAACATTATTGGGAGGGGGGGGTGGCAAGCATTTTGTGTATTGTTGTTTTCTAAACCAATTTTGGATTTATTTTGATGAAAAATATTAGATTAAATAATATGTCTGCATATTTCTGTGATGACCGAAAAGTTTAAGAAAACAAAAGAGTTCAAGGTTTTTGTGTTAGAACTTAGAAGTTAGAAAATTCTATTATTAAATTGATATATGGCTGCTGATTTATGTGAGGAAGTACTCTAACATGATATTTATTTTGTTTAGATGAAAAATAATGATTTGAATCATGTGTCTGAATATTGCTGTAATGAATGAAAAGTGCGAAAACTCATGATTTTTCATCTAAGCCTTAAAACTTGGAATTTTTTTGAATAAATACTATCTAGGGCAGCCAAATCATGTATGGATGTGTTCTAAACTCATATTTTCTATGATTGAATGAAAAATAATAGTTTAAACAACCTGTTTACATATTTCTGAAATGACCGAAAAATACCAAAAATAAGAAAACTCATGGTTTTGTGCTCTATAATTCAAAAGTTGAATTTTTATGTATAAACAACACCAAATGTGGCTGATTCATATGAATTAAAATTCTAAGATGATTTTTGTTGTGTTTACATGAAAAATCTTAGTTCAAACCATGTTTTTACATATTTCTGAAATAGACGAAAAGTGCAAAAAGAAAAAGAATTTAGTTTTTACTTTGGTGATGCATTCGGCCTACATAAATATTTTTGCCCCAATGTTTATAAATTTTATGTGATGTGTTTTGATGATTATTGACATGTATGTATGTATAATAAATGATAAAATTACATGTTAGTTAAAGGTATGATCCTAGATAAGCTTAAATGCATTTTGGTATACTTAAGGTATACTTAAGGTATCTTAACCTTATATTGTGTTTAGAATGCAAATGTGATTAGGAAATTTGGAACTAGATGTTATGATGACTTGATGTTATGAGTTGATGAAGTGACAATTGAATAAAAAGGATCATAAGAGTTAAGCATGACACTTGAAAGGCTAATTGTTAAGTTGACATGTATGGAAGGGTAAAGTGTATTAAAATGATCGCTAAAGTAAATTGATACTGAGGCAATAATATTGTGATGACCTTAGAAAGGTATTGATGTGATTGCAATGTGTTTTCATGTGAGCCTATAAGGCCTAAGTATGTAAGACTTTTAAAATCAACGTATCATGTGCAAGTGACGAGTACACCTTTAGGTGGACTCTAAGTGTATGTGTATGCTATATGTGCATGGGTAGTTATGGGATAGGAGCATCATGAGTAAATAAACACTAAGTATTAAATCAAATATTATGTTAGAGTTTGAGGAGCTTTAGAAGTGTAAAGGGACTACATATACTAGGAGCAAAGGAACCCCAAGGTGATTAAACATCGTATTCATTCTACAAGTGTGAGCAAACACTACGTTCATGTTACAAGTGCAAGTAATATTTTGTTATATTACGAATATGTGATATCATGTTATGTGAGCCTTTATGATCTTTGAAACCCAAGTTCTTTCTATTCTAAATATTATTACATGATTTCTTTGACAAGCTTGGGTTGCCAAAGGACATTTGGTCTAAAATTATTTTGTTTATCCAATGAGAAATTCTTGTAATTATCACCCTAACTTATATTCTTCTGGAACTACACTATCATTGTATTTTTTGTTTGAAAGTTAAGCCACTAATGTTATTGAGATATGTGTTATTATTGCTTTGTGTGATATTGTTAATTGTGATTACCATTAGCTCTAGCTATGGTACCATTAATCCTTTATGTAGAATCCTCGTGCCGATGCGGGTAATCATCGGAACCTATGCACATGGTCTTAACCCGACGGATAGGGGTAGTGTATCCAACTCAGCTAGAAAGGGGTGGTTTTAGCTATGGAGCCTGATCAGCTTCATGCCTTATAAGTGATAGGAGTTGGAATTTGGTATAAAGGCCACCTCTCCTTTATAAGTTTGAGTGATAGAGCAATAGCCTTCACTCTTCATAAGTTATAAGTGTGATTTTCGCAAACTTGCCAAATTAAACCCTTGCTAAATTGCAACCTTATTCATGAATTATAAATCATGAACTATGTGTATAAGTTATGTGTTTCCTTTTAAAAGGAATATGTGATATGTATGTGCCTTATCGTTTACTCGTTGAGATAACCTATCTCATCCCTTTTTCCTTGTGTGGTTCCAAGTGAGCAAATGTGAGGAGGCAAGGTGATGGCTCAAGCATTCTACCTCGCTTGGGGGATTCCTTGTCCAAGTTATCAATAATATTATTTTATGAAGTCTTGTCATTAGATGCTCTGGAAATATTGATTGATACTTATTTGAGATATATTATCTTTCTTATGGATTTTATGTGTAATGTTTAATTATAGACTTCCGCAATTAAAGGTATTCAACTAAATGTTTTAAATGAGTTATTATAAGAGATTTGGTAAGATCCTAGGCATGATTTGTTTATGTGTAAGTGGGTTTTACAAGTGTGGGTGACCTTATGTCTCCACATGTTCTAGGACCATCATATCTCTAAGGTTGGGATGTGATATATATATATATATATATATATATATATATATATATATATATATATATATATATATATATATATATATATATATATATATGTATATATATATATATATTATACATATATATATATGTATATATATGTATATATATATATATATATATGTATATATATATGTATATATATATATATATATGTATATATATATATATATGTATATATATATATATATATATATATATATATTATATGTATACATATACATATATATATATATGTATACATATACATATATATATATATGTATATGTATATGTATATATATATATATATATATATATATATATATATATATATATATATATATATATATATATATATATGTATGTATGTAGTATATA